>CAJNOQ010000552.1:0-46936 GCA_905250885.1 Didymodactylos carnosus | reverse complement strand
TTTAAAAGATGCGCTGCGCAATTCTCTACAAAATCATAGCTAAATTATAATTTCAGAACTTCAATCAAGAAAATTAAGTCAATTAGACGAAAGTCGAAAAAAATGTCAACTTTCTAAACTCAAAATTGATTTCTTGTGTTAACGTTTCGAAAGTAAGAAAAACTGAATTGGTCATTTTGTAGCCCGGACTTCGCTCTATCTTTTAGCTACACTTCAAATTTTTTCACATCAAAAGCCACCACGAAATAATAGTTTTTCTAACGGTTGTCATGCATTTTTTCATTAATTTTTTAAATTTTGGGTATAGTAGTGCTTTCAGTAAAAGCCCCATAACTCCATCAAAATAAAAGCTTTTTCGGTCGGGTTTGCTTTGCTTTGATCAGAAATGATTGCTCTTCTCTATCTAACTGCCAAATCAAAGTTCAATCATCTTGTCCGTTTGCTGATTGAGCACATTGTTGGAAACGGAGAGATTATCAACCTTTGACGTATTTTTGTAACTTCGTTCTCGAGCACACCATCTGCTTTAAAAAAGTTTTTTACAGACCACCAGAAAAAGCACATTTAAAGGTACCAAACATAAACTGAGTTCTCACTTTTGCTACACTTTTTAGCGGAAATAGTAGCAGAAGAAAAAGTTCAAGTCGAAAAAAATTTTGAGTTTAGAAAGTTGACATTTTTTTCGACTTTCGTCTAATTGACTTAATTTTCTTGATTGAAGTTCTGAAATTATAATTTAGCTATGATTTTGTAGAGAATTGCGCATCGCATCTTTTAAAAAAAACATTGAGTCTTGGAAACAAACCCAAACCAAGTTATAAGCAAAATACGGAGAGGGACATTATTTATGGCCCACCCGTTAGTCAACGTCGACATACTTCTGATTCTGTTTATTTATTAAAGCAGCCCTCTTCGTAAGTGTACGCCATCTGTTGGCGGCGCTTCAAACGTTTTCGGAAAAACAACATGTATTTAAAAATAAAAAAAACTTGTAGATTCTTAGAATTACTGAATTTCGGCTAAACTATCCGTATTTCTGAAGAAAAGTTCGACCAATCACAAACCTCACTTTATCAAAAATATCTTATCAAATATCAAATTTTCGCCCACAACCCTCATTGATAGCAATTTTTGTGCCTTTTGCACATTTTTCCTATTTGGAGCTAGAAATTTTCTTTATTCTTCTTCTTCTTATCCAATTCTTTTATCCAATCATATGGAGAATCTCAATCTCACTGAGCAACCAGTCGCTTGCAATGATGTTCGGTTGTATGTACTATAAGAGTTGTTTTTTCCTTCTGTTCAGCGTTATTCTTCTCTTTTCTAAACGCTACCTTGACTTGTTTTGGGAAAATGTTTTAGCTATATTTAGCATCTATAAGTTAAATTTTCTTGTTTCGTTTATTTTTCTGAGTACTGTTCTTCCCATTTAGTAGTTGAACTTACAGGACTCCTTTGTTTTGCGTTCCGTTTCAGTACTAAAGATAATAGTACTTTTCTTCTTTTTGTATCCTTTTCGTAATTTCAAACCCAACCGTTTGTTTTTCTGAGATTTTCTCCTAAATTAAAGAAAGTACGCAATGAAAGAACGACTTGCATTTTGATTGTTTAATAAAAAAGAAATTTTAAGGTGAATATCCTTCCGAGTTTAAGATCGATGTTTCTGACGCTGCACAGTTTATGCTAGGAGCTAATCTCGAAGTTGGGTGAGACAAATTTTCTCTGAATCGTATATCTTCATTTTATCTAAAAAACTATTAACGTGTGTTTTGCTAGATGTCAGAAAATAATTTAATAAGTCCTGGTGACATTGTCAATACAGTTTATGCACAACGTATAAAAAGTTTACGAGAAAAATGTGACAAAACTGATGATGACCCACAAGAGTGGATTGAAGCAACAAAAAAAGATCCTCGTGTAAGTATAGTACTGTGTGGATTCTTTTTTCTTGCTCAATTCAAACTAATTATTTACTCATCTTTTGCTGTAGAAGATGGTTGCTGAAATGATGGACGAAGATCGAAAATTATATGAGCGTAAAATGAACGATGTTAATATTATCAAATTGAAATATAATCAGTTATGGAAAGAATTACATCCAGATAAAGAGTGTCCAACGTATAATGAATCGTTTCTTGTTTTGCTAGCTTTACGAGCATATGAAGAGGAATATAACAGATTAAAAAAACAACACACAAAATTATTGGAAAGAGAACCAGAAATTAGACGAAAAGAACAAGAATTGTGTAACGAACTAAATGAAAAACCATTAGATTTAAATAAAAATACTTTATTAGTCACATGTATGAGTTTCATCATAACACATATTTTAGAATTAAGAGAGAAAAAGGTAGGAAACAAACTGTTCGGCTCATTTGTTATTAGATTGGTTGTCTTCGCGTTTTCGTTGGCTAGTTATTGTTTGTTTCGCCTCATCTTCCTCTGTGGGCATGTCGACAAAGTTATCTGCCTAGATGCTTAGTCAAACGCAGATATTTTTTGTTACAAACTTTTGCACTAGCAATGTTTTTTCATGTATCCATGGCTATGCCAGAATAAACTGAACTAAACTAGTAAATGTCTAAATCATTTTTTACTATTATTTCTGTTTATTCGACAGCTTTCTGGAAAAAACTGACTATATGACAAATTTTCAGATTTTGATCTAATTGCTTACTTTATTGTTTTTATAGGCAAAACATATCGAAAAATTGAATAACATTGTATCAACATTGAAAGAATTTGAAGAATTATACGGATGGGAGCGTCCAACAATCGAAACGATGGTTGGTCGATTATTAAATATTGATGATGTTTCAAAGTTTTCTTTAACGAAAGAAGCTATTGAACTTATTGAAAAAGAATTCAGTGAAGTACGTTTTTGTCCTCTTTATTTTAATTGTATGTGAGTGTATGCATGTTGTCGTTCTTAGATATCGAGTCAAGTTCGCAATGCTGTACAAAAATTTAAGCAATCACAAAATATTCTAAAAGATTTGATTCGCAAACATCGTTCATTAAAACCAACAAGTGAAGCTATAGTTAAATATCAAGAGTGTCGTCTATCAATACTAACAGATGTAAGTAAATCAATCGGAGACGTTTTAAGGAATAATTTTGTTTGTTTCTCTTTTTAAGCCGAAGTTGATCGTTATAAAGAACATGCGATGGATAACTAACATTAGAAATAATGAAAGCACGTGAACGTATTCATTTTATATTGGATAAATTGTCGGTTGGGCAGGTTGATAGTGATCTAAAATATTCAATATTGAATGAAGGTAAATATAAGATAAAGTCGATGAACTTACAAGAATTCATTTTTATATCTATACTTTAGATGAGTTCACCGAAGATTTACATTATATGCACGATGAATTATTACAAGAATTGGAAGCACAGTACGAGACAAATAAAGCAATGTATGACCAAATTGAAAGCTGGAACATTCTGTTTCGTGAATATCAAGATTTTGAAGTATGTTGTTGTTGCTCACTTCAAACAAACAACAATGATCATCTTATTGTTATATATTTTAGAAAACATCAACAAATCCTGATCGTTTTTATATACGTGGCTATAGTGCTATAACAGAATCAAAAACACGTAAACGTCTAGAACATCAACTAAAAGAACGTGAATTAAAATTACAATCGTTCAATGAAGATTATCAACGAAAAAATCATGATCAGGAATTTAAAATTAATGGTCTGCGTGTTATGTCATATGTTGCTCAAGCAAAAGAAAATTATCAGAAATCAAAAGTACGTGATCAACGAGTAAGTAATCATAGATATTCACTGAACAGAAAAAATGACGGTAATAAATTCATCAACTGTTAGATATAGGAATTATGTGTAACGTTGGCAAGATTAGTGGCCTAATTTACCGGTACAATGATATGAACGAAAATTCTATGAAATAGGCATGTTACATGAGATTACCAACTCAAGAAATATATACCAAATTTAATGACGTCTGGTACTTAAGAGTTTTGAACTAAGCTCTTTCTTTTGACTCATTTCGATTTTTTCCAAAATGAGTGTAAATGGGATTTCTAAAAACCGTGGTTTTTGGCATACTAGACCAGAGAAAATTCTTTTTTAGAAAAACCCTGTAGTTCTGAAAAGTTTTCGAGACGCCACCGTATTCAGGGCACAATAGGCTACATTTTGAAAAAAAAATCAAGTCTTCAGCGTAAAGTTGAAATTCAAAATTTAAATTTTTTAGCTTTTTTTAAAATTCAAATATCTCAATTCGGGTAATTGATGGAGACCTCGGACAAACGCCATTTAATAGAGAATTTAAAACTAAACGAAGCAGAACTGAAATATTTGAAGTTTCAAAAAAAAAAATAAAAATTCAAATTTTGAACTGGATACTCGAATTTTTTTTCAAATTATAGCCCATTCTCTACTGAAACCAACCATGTTATTTGAAATGTTCCATCGTTTGTCAATTTTTCTAAAAAGGTTTTTCTCTAGTCTGGCACGCCCAAAATCACGGTTTTCTGGAAACTCTACTTCGAGCGATTTTAAAAAAATCTAAATGAGTCAAAAGAAAGAGCTTAGTTCAAAATCCTTACGTATCAGACGTCATTAAATTTGAACCGAATGGCGAAGAGTTAGCCTAGGCGAACTTTCTCATTTAACACGCCTATACAGTTCTGTTTGGTAGTCCAAAAACTTATATCTGAAATTAACTGTTCCACTTTCTTACCTATCGTAGTTCATAGAATAATGTTAACCAATGGACTGTATCTCTTGCTGTACGGCTGCCTAATATATATGAAATTGTCGGAACATGCTATTTTTTGACTAACTATTTGAAAAACAAGACTATCATAACTGTGAAAAGATTTGCGTAAAATATCGGTGAGAATATATAATTGGTATTTTGATGGTTTGTAGCGTTACAAACATTGACTCCAATTAGAAAATGGAAAAATTTTCTGTTTTCTTAAGTTTTTGTCGACAACAATGAAAAACTATCTGTCTCTCCTTAGAATCCTTCGCGTAAATCATCAGAAGCTATAGCAAGTGCTCATGTTCATCGGAGCAATGTTGCACTTTCATTATGTGTACCAGCGTAAAAATAAAAATAAAATGAACAAAACTAATTATCTTCATATTTGAAACTTCATGTCTCTCCTTCTCTCTCTTTATACTTATAATATTACAATCAATAAATTCTCTTTATAATTTTTTTTCAAAATATATTTTGTTTATTTATATTGAAGTTTTCTTGTGAAGTGTAAGAATACGCATTCGATTCTCTTTTCTTTCTCTTTTGTACGTTCAGCGGTTCATTTTTGTTGTTTAGTGATGATAAATTAGTCTTCGATGAACCAGAAATGGATAGCGTTCAAAAAGGTGTCAGTGGTTTATACATTGTAAAATGGAAAGACGATAAAGAGAGGAATACAAATTTTGAAAAAGAATTAGTTAAATCGATAGAAGAATTTGAAGAGATTAAACAAGGTACGATAATTATTTTATCTTAGAATATTCTAGTAGGTGACGTTATGGCATTCGGTTTTTCCACAGTGGTCATCAGACCGTCTTGTAAAAAGTCCGCCGTAGACGTCTCTAAAAAGCCGCGACAACCATTTTCTTTTCGTTTTTCTAGAAAAAATGCTTGAAGCACAATTGGAAGAAACTGTACAAAAAATGGAAGAAATCGAAGAAAAGTTAGAAAATATAAGAAAGAAAAGAAGAATTAATTAAAGTATGTTTAACTTATTATTTTATCTATTTATAAGTATAAAGATATTGATGTTTGTTTTAGCTTATTTGGAATTGAACCACATTAGTTTATCTTTTTAGCTTAGGGTCACTATTTACTAATTGGCTGATATAATCATGCCCACTGTGACAGATAATAATCGTCTTCGATGGTTCTTTAATGTCGTTTTTATTAGTTTTCATTAGTTCGCTATGTAAAGCTATAGATGTACGTGGTATTCATTGGAAAAACAGTCTAAGCGGAGGAAAGACGTGTCTGTACTTCAATCTATGCGCTGAACATAATAACGTAACGGTCGTCTGCACTCACTCGGTCCCTTCACTGTAGGAACTTATATCTGCGAACGATCTTCCATGACTTTGAATCAAAGACAAGGCTCACATTAGTTGTATCACCACCCGACTCATTTTACCTAAATCAGAAATCAATCAAATCAGTTAGCAACCCTGTAGGCGAATTTAAGAAAGTTTTAGGGAAAGTTATTTGAATTTTATCGAGGATTACGACATCAAAAATCAGTCTTAATTAGTACAATGATTACTAAAACAAACACAAACAAGACGTCATGTCACATTAAGGTAGACAAATGCTAGCAAGAAAATAAGCAATTTTTTGTTCTAAAACAGTAATAAGCGACGCAAGCGGTTACTTAGGAAATACCAAGTAATCAATCACTGAGCTAATTTATTCAAATGCCTCTTTATTTTTTTCTGATGGACACTCGTCGCACAGCTTGTACACTTAAATTACATTCTGCGCCGGACAAGTGACTCCTAAAGCATATTTTACATCATTGATCATTTTTCAGTATTATGACAATAGATTATCTTCTGTACTGCTGTCGATTGTACAGTAATACATGTTTTATTCTTGGTAACAGTTTTGAGAAGTTGTTTTGTACATTTTATTTGGATCTTTATAGATAGTGAAATATACTTGTATCACCCTTGTGTCGATGCACTATCCCTTGTGCATCGAACTAGTCAAAAACTTTGTTTTTTATTAAAAATATTTTTCTAAGGATAATTAATAACGATATATTAATCTCCATAAATGACGATCGTACTAAAAAATTATTCCGTTTTAGACTAGACTTCTTTTTTCTCCCAATCTAATAAGCTGAAAAACAATACCGCAAGCGATGATGATTCTACTTGCCCTCTCTTAGTTTAAATAGTGCTGAGAGATGTATTATAACTGAGCTTGCATTTTTGTGCTATGTAAAATTATGGTTCATATGTATATATATATGTATGTACATATATCAAGTCAGCATACGGGACTTACAGTTACACTTTTTACGAAGCAAAGTTAATAATCAGAAAGATTTTATAAATAAAACTTCTCTTGCATCTTTCCATTTGTAGCAGTCACCCGTTCTTTGTAACCGTTTTACTGAAATATAGCCTTCGCTTAAGGAAACACTATACTTAAAAATGTATTACTTTTTATAATTCAAATATTGAAAACAAAGAAGAACTTCGTTAATAATGCAGCAGTGATGATGAATCTCCTTCAGTGTTCAAGATAAAGGCAGAAAACCAAAAATAATTCGACATTGAAAAATTAACTGCTCTCGAGCATTTACAGCAACAACAATCAAATGAACAGTTTCATGAAAATATATCGTTCATAATTACTATGACGATAATTTTATCCACTCTGATTTATTTTCGGTCGAGATCGGCTCCGTGCCAATCATGGAGTACAAACAACGCATAGTTTTTTCGTTCCTACAAATTCCTGCAAAAATTAGTTCTATTTAGTTTAAGCGATGTTATACAAATCAATATAATTGTAAACAATCTAGAAGAAAAAGACTGATTTTGTTAATGAATTAGCCAAATATTGTCAAATCAAATCTATCAGAATAAATCTAGTGAACAAACAGTAGAATATAACGACGACATAACTGATGAAAACAAAAAATATAGTAATTACTCATCAGAACGATAAAATCGGAAAAAAGGGAGACTAAGTTGTTTTTAAATAAACAGCAAAATCACACGAACCATGTCAAAAGAATATTTTTTTATTATATCAAAAATACATAAAAAATAAAAGTAACAAGATAGAAAATATGTTTGTTTTCAATGACTATCGGCATATTGTTTAATTTTAATTGAAACTCATCATCATCATTTCCAGTTTCTAATGATACTCCCAGAATAGAAGGCCAGTCTGAAGAGAAAATTTTTGTAAAACGCCCTAAAGGGGTAGGGCAGTTTTTCACCAAAAAAAGTGCGATTCGAAACTATCACAGAAGGCCATGGCGTTCTATTCTGGGGATTTTTTTCAACAGGTAAGTCGACAATAACAATGAAACGTTTTAATAATGGATATAAGATTAAACAAAGTGCTTATTTAGAGAGGAATATTTTGACCTTTTAAAAGATATCTTGTTTAGTGTATTTAAACAATATATAGATATTGTTAAATAATCCACAAGTTGAAGGAGTGCGCGGATGATGTGTTTCATATAGGCATATTAGAACAATAATTATAGAACAAAGTTATATATAGAACAATTATTATAGAACGATTATTATAGAACAAAGTTTCAATGATTGTTTTAGTTCAACGGGTAGAGAAATAAATTCAAGGTGAAATTATTTGATAATTTTATGTGCTACCTGATAATCTTAAAAGCACTGCGGAAAAATGATAAACGATTGATGAGTAATTATACCTCGAATACGTTTAATAAAACGTTTTTGTTTCTTGTCATTTAACGTTAAGCAAGGTAAACACGTTGTACTTTCATTTTTATTGTGATTTGAAACCATCGAGCTAACTTTTTAGGTTTGTAATGGATAATTTTCGGTAACAGCTTATAATATGTAGGCTATCATATCGATCTTAAAAAATAAAGAAGTTTAATCGGAAAAAGTTAACAAATGAATTTTCGTGTATTACTACCACCTGTCGAATAAAATTACTCTCCTTTTTCTAACTGTATTCAAATTTAACAATAAGAGAAAATGACTTCACAAGATCTCTTCAAAAAGAAAATCTTATAGGATTTTTTGCTCGATAAATATACCTGTAGTCTAACGGTATACGGAATAATCATGCGAACAAGATTTGTGACTAGAAAATATTTTTTAGCATGACAAGGGAAAAAACTTTTTTATATTTGACTCGCAAAACAGAAACGGGTTTTTCTACGTTTTCTAGTCATCTTGGACTATAAAATAAGCGAACAAATATTGTCGTAATTTTTTCTCTCTTCCTCAAGATTTATCAACAATTGAGTTCGAATGAACCACTAAAATGATAAGTTAGACTAATGATATTAGATTACAAAAAAATCTTATCCTAGTTTGAGACATTGCTTCTCAGAAGACAGATTAAATGTTGTAATGAAATTGTTATTTGTCTCTCATTAGTTTTGTACTATTAGCTCTTTTTTCATTTAGAAACTACTTCACTTTCAAAAGTCGTCTAATGTTTGCATTCGATCCATTTATAGAAGACTTGGATACATATTATGTTGACTTACAGAAACCATTTCCTATTTTTTCTTATTAAAATGAGTTAATTATGGTTATACAATCTTCAAAAAAAAACAAACAGTTCAAATACTCAAATGTTATATTGTTTGTTATGAGCTATAACCTATAAAATGTGTTTAAAAACTATATCTAGGATTGATACTGAGCCTTCTTTTTTTGTATAAAGTCATCAAGATTTTTATGATTGATCACAACAGGGTGTTTTCAATAAGGAAATATGACATGACATAGTAGATATTTAATCAACTATATCAAGAGAATCTTTTACAAAATAGAACATATAGATTTTTGTGCTTGCTATATTCAAATGAACTTTTCTTCACTTTATTTTGTCATTTCAGTATATGTTAGCTGTTTTTTTTCCGGTTCTAAAAACATACGATGACTCTGTATATCAATGTTCTTTGAAATGAAATTATCAAATCACATCTATTTTCTATAAAAACTGAATTGCCGCGTACGTAGGACGAATTTCTTATTTTTTGCTTTTTTTTGTGATTTTTGCTAATAGATTCTTTTTTATTCTCGTATACAAAACACGTCTTCCTGTTTTTGAATGTTACGAAGTATTTAGAAGGAAATAAAAAAATAGAATCAACAAAAAATAACCTTCAAAGCTCTTATTTATTGATAATGAACTTCGTTGTATATATATCAAACGTTGATCTTAAGGACCCCTCTCAGAAATCGATGATTTTCTTAAAAAGAAAATCAAAATTGAGTTTATTACTTAGTCAGATACTCTAAAGGAATCTGTGTTGCTTTCAATAAAAAAAATAGTTTTTTATGGATTTTCTGAAAGCCATCGCAGTAATCAGCCGATTTTTAGTAATTCTTTATTAATTATCGTGGATATAATACCGTCATTTTAACTAATGAAGGCATTTACCTAGTGTATTGTGTTTTAATAACATATTTTTTTGCTTTATAAATATGTATCACACTCGTATATTAAACCTTACGTCTACTGCTGCAGTGGTCTTCAAATTTGTTTTCCGTTTTTCTCTGAATATGGTTTTGGCGCAATAAAAATGCTACTTCTCCTAGACGTTTCATCGCAGAACCTTCATTTTTTTTAATTTTGAAGCTGAGCTATAAGTCTAAAAATCTATGGAACAGAGTTTTGAATTTCGCCTTCTGTTCCGAGAAAACTGCAAAGTACTATCTCAGGTTTCACGGGTTTTTCGAAGTTTTTGACTTGAAACTTTTACAGAAGATGAACGAAAGTGAAAATGAAAAATGTGTTTCATAGATTTTTAGATCTAAGTGTCTACTTTCATTTGAAACTATCCGCACCTTTGTACTCCTCCTCAACAAAAAAGCCGTAGCATTTTTTGTGAGAGTCACATTTTGTCCCTTGTGACAGTGATAACTCGAAACGTTTCAACTTTTTGAACTCAAATTTTTAGCACAGCCTAGTTAGACAGTAAGTATTAACATATGTACGTTCCATTAAGATCGCTTGTAGAATAAAAAGGATTTTTATAAGGGGGGACCGCTTAAATGAGTTATGAATGAGAAAATTTTGATTTTTCTTGTATTGTATTGCTGCTATGGCGGGTAAGGAAAACAAAGAAGCAGTTTAACTCTGCCGAGGAATCTATTTCTTGTTGTTGTATTTGAAATTGTTTGGAATTTAAGCGATTTGTATCATGTAAATTCCTCAGTCTAATATCTTTGTAATAACAGAACTCTTTCGTAACTATGCAAGAAATAGATATTCGGATTATTTTTCTTGTTTTGTTTGTATAGAAACAACTATATGCATCATTTGTTTATATAAAGAAAAAATGTGTTTCTTCTTAGTTCTTGAGAGAATTGGTTAATTAGATCAGTGAAAGATCCGACAGACAAAAGCATACAGCGGAAGATATTTGGAAAATAATGCTTGATTACATCTAAGTTGAAATTTTGATGTGTGGTTAAAACACGTGCTATATATACGCTGTATATGGCAATTTTTTGTTTTTTTCTTCTTATAACGCCCGTAATGTTGTTAGAACAGAAGAAAAAAATTATCCATCTTTTTACTAATTAATTCTTTTTTTTCTGCATGTTTTTGATAAATAATAAGCGTATATTCTTTTTACCAAGTTTTCAATTTAGTTGTCAGCCATTAGTAGAACATACAACATGCCCAATAGCATTCTGAGTAGAAAACTCTTTTTTATCTGATAATAGCTACTTTTCTTGTTGAGGCTGTTTAAATGACAAGTAATAATAACAAGGCCATCTAACACGCACAAAACAAAAAAATGTTTTATTATTTTGTCCTAAAAACAACAAATAAACAAAGGATGTAATAAGGAAGGAAGTTTCATGTACAGAGTTTTGGCAAAATGTATATAAAGACTTCAAAGGAGTTACTAAGTTTAGATCTGTTTAAGAGAAAACTTATTGAGCACGTCAGTGTCCTTTGTTCAAAATAATTAGAAAATGTTTTGACTTATTATTTTTTTTTTTATGTAAGGTGATCTTTATCCGCATCGTACCTGATCTATACCAGATATTCTCTAATTTTGACTTCTGTTTTTGCCAGAGGCTTGCTATTAAATTGACCTTTCCATTATCGATGAAAGGTATTATAAGATTTTGTTAACTCTGTATACTGGTGTTCTTTTTTTCTTCGTCTTAAATGATACATTTTTGTAGTGAATATTATGGACATGTGCAAAAATATTGTTTTTCTTTTTCTACCAACCGAACAGAACAGCGCAATGATCCACATTCTTTCTCTTTGTGTGTTTTTTTCCCATATTCTCGGATTCAAATCATTAATATTCAGGTTTCATAGAAAGAATAAATAAATAATATACATTGTTTAAGTATCGTTACACCATTCTATTTTACTTTTTTTCTCTCGGATCATTATCCACACTGAAAAAGAGGAATATAATACTAATGCTAATCACAACAAGAGAGTTGAATATGTTTTAATGATGAATCTCGACTTTTTAGCATTATCTGTGCCATTTGAATGAAAGAAATAGAAATTTTCAACTAGAATCCCTATTTTCATGCGATTTTATGTGCGTATATTTATGTTTTTAAGTTTTAGATAAGCATACAACTCAAAATCAAACATATTGTTGGATAATACCGATCGTAAATACGAGTAAGTTACTTATGTGATTCGTGTCGAAAAAAATAAATTTTTCTGCGACAGAAAAAAACCTGAAAAGAATATTTCATAAAGTTCAAAGTTAAAGTCTATTCTAAAATCATTAAAATGAATTTCTTGTCAAAATTAAGTTATCAGATTTTGATTTTAAACAGTTCTACCGGTTTTGTGTTTTTTTAAAATAAGAATTTTTGTTTTAGAGACTATGTGTCATCGTTGTATATTATGACGAGATGAGACACGTAGCAAACACTCACAGTTTATCTTCGTTCTCATTATTGCGATCATTACCTTAAAATACATACTCTTATTTTACAATATTTTTAATCAGCATATTAACTTGTGATAGTAAGTGATTCTAAAATAGTTCACTTTCAACTGATAAAACTAACACTGTTAAGCTAGAAAATTGATTTAATCTAAGAACTTTGCTGTAATACCGACTAAATTGTAAATGAAAATGATGTTTCGTTGTTTTGCATTTAAAATGTCAAAAATAGGATGCATAACATGCCTATGCAGAATGATTATTTAAATTAGACGTAAATGACATGAATCATTAATGTACAAAGAGAGGTTATTCGTACTTCCTTTATTGTTCTGTTTTTTTGTACGCAGTCAAATGCTTGTCATAAAAATATTCTACTCTTTTGTGAAGACTCGTTGCGCGTATCATAAAAGGATTCAATAACAAAAAACGGTAAAAACGTGAAAAAATTTTGTAAAAATTTAAAGTAATGGCAACGTGTTTCGGTTTTGCTGAGAGATTTTTTTGATGAGAGTGTAGCCATAAGTTTTGGTCATTCAGAGCCAAAGAGTAGTCTAGACTTCGTATAGCAATACAGGAAATGAAAAAAGTCATCTGTTCCATAAATTATTGAACATACATCGATTCTAGCGCCTTTACTTTGTGAGAAGTAAAGCTTAAACTTCTTAGCTCACTTTTCTAGAAATGTCCACAGATGACATGACTACATAGCAGTAAGAGATGTACTGGATGAAATGGTGAAGGTCATCACATTGTTTTGTCGTTTTTTTAAATTTCATCATTAGAAACGAACTTCTGGAGTGAAGCATTAGATAAGGTAGAATTAGTTGACGGTACCACTAAACTCAAATGGACTGAGTTGTTTTGAAGAATAGTGTCATAATGTCTTCAGCTCTTTCCTACACTTAACTGAATCATTCACAACTCTTCACACATAAAATGAGTCGTACTTGAAATAGACGCATAATCGTTATTAAACAACTGTACAAAACTTAATATGAACAGATTTTCAATCGCTTCGTTTGAAATTATTGCTAGACACCAAATCTCATCATAGAAACAATCTATGAATATCTCGTTGCCAACATGTTTCGCAAATAGAAATTACAAATATTCAATGGTAAAAAGTCTAGATATCTACACCATCTCAAATGCTGAGTTGATTGTTTGAGACAAAACATCATGGATTATTTAGAAATGGGTAAGTTGTATAAAGTATATTACAGATTGCTAACTAAAACCTTTTCATTTCTATAAGTTACCGTATTTTGCTTATAAAACACTGTAGAATAAGCGAAAAACCAGGAAAAATGACCGTTCTTTTCAAAAGCACGTGCTATGCTCATATAAATCAGTGTACTTCTCTCATTTGGTAAAGTTTCCGAGAAAAGTGAGCAGATAGAAAATAGGGAGAAACATAATAATAAAGAGGAACTAGAAAATTGTTTTTGGAACTAACTATTGATGACGGATTACTTCGATCCAATAACACACTTTTTTTCGTCGCAATAACTCCAACTTAAGGACTTATTTCAAATAGCTATTCTTCTTAGTAATTGTTTTTAGTATACCTGTCTTTTATTAAAATTGTTTTAAAAAAATTATAGAGGAATGTCTAAACATTGACGCATCCGAAACCCATGGCCATACCATTAATATTTTCAGTAAGCCACTTCATTTTACTACCAATCGCAGAAAAAACTACTGCCTCTTTCGTTACTAAAAGTTCTCACATGGAATGATTAACTGATTTTAAGAGACACTTGAATTTTTTCCTTTAGGTGTTTTATAAAAATACATAAGGAGGTAATTTTAAAATAAAAATAAACAAGTATTAATTTTAGAAACAGAAAAAGGGTTCCATAACTAAATTGTGAGATTTCGTTCATTTGTCAAAAGGCTAAAAGATCCACAAATTGATTTAAACATGTTTAAATGTTGGCTTTTCAGAAACGTCAAATAATCTATGGTGCGAAAGTCTGAGTATAAAATAAAACTCATATTTCTTTATTAAGAGAAACCTTTTTCAAATCAAAACGTGAGTTTTGGAGTCCCCTTTTCTAAGTTTTTCAAATATTTTTTTAGAAATTTTACGAGTTTGTTTCGAAGTTACAGATGCGTTTCTGACATGCTTCAGAATATCACTTGTACAGGGAGAAAAGGCTGTTTTTCTAAGTAGTGCTATATTTAATATTTTGGGGAATAAATGTCTATTTGAGTGCCAGATTGTACACCAAACGATTCTCTACAAAACGGTATACCTTAAGACCTTATGTGAATTGAGGACAACATGCTATAAGTGTTTTGTGAGAAGCCTCACACTATATAAAACGCGAAATTAATAAAAACAGAATTTTTGAAAAATGAAGCTTTTGTAAGTGTACGTTTTCTTTCCAAAACGTTGTGCAATATGTAGAGAAATTCTTCTTTACAAGTCTGTATTCCAATAAAAAATTTTCGCCAATCTGTTCCAGCTGTATTAAATGTTTTAAAAAACCTATTTTTTTTCTTTGTTCAAATGATATTTTGAAGCATGTCAGAAACGCATCTGTAACTCCGAAACAAACCCGTAAAATTTCTAAAAGAATATTTGAAAAACTTAGAAAAAGGAGACTTCAAAACTCATGGTTTGATTTGAAAAAAAAGTTTCTCTTAATAAAGAAATATGAGTTTTATTTTGTATCAAGGAAAAATTTTAAATTTTCGCACCATAAGTGAGGTATTTTCAACCTCAAATCGAGGTTATTGAGGTGAAGCTTTTACCTGACTTAGTAACCAGATGTAAAAATCGATCATGTAATCAATAACATTGTTACTATTAAAAAGCAACAATAGAAATGCGAACTTTCGTACAATTGCGGCTGAAATACTCTTAACTTGGTTTAACATAATTAAGAGTTTATTAAGAATAAATAGAATATTTTTATTATTAAAACACGAATTTTCGACCTACTTTAACGGTTATTATCAAGTGAATATATCGTAAAGAGCGTTACAGTGAAATAAAAACAACACTCATTTGATAATGACCGTTAAAGTAGGTCGAAAATTCGTGTTTTAATAGTAAAAATATTCTATTTATTTTTAATAAACTCTTAATTATGTTAAACCAAGTTAAGGATATTTGAGCTGCAATTGCACTAAAGTTCGTACATCATGTAATCGATTTCTTCGTCATGAATTCCATTGATAAATGTGTCTAAAAAAATTTAGTGTATTTGAGTGCTTATGAATCCTGATCACATGAGATAAAAAACGTTTCAAAGCAGAATTTTTCTTCAAATTCAAAAGTAAAATGTGAAATGTTCGTTAGAATTTCCTTTTTGATCACAATGAAGTGTCGATCACCTTTTTTGGTGACCTGAATCTGGAAGGCAGTCAAGATTTGAGAGAATATGATTATCTCAACATAATACTACAGTTCTTAAACCTTGAAAAATAAATTATGAATTTTTTTAGTATTGAAAAAAGTATGCAAAAAAGGTTTGAGTTATACGACTTATTTCCAATCAGTTTTTAGCAATTGTCATATACGTAGTAGAGTTTAGGGTTCTAAACAACTTTGTCATGTGATATGACATGAAAACTGCTTTTGATAACTGATAGATGTTGTTTGTTGTCTATTCTGTATGATTTACACGTCATATATTATTTCAAATGAAATATATCGAAAGAAGTAGCAGTCTGTTTTCATTTCCTTAATTTCCAATTACTTCGCTAAAAGCAAGTCTAATTAAAAGATAGAATGGAAAAGTCTCCTCAGGATAGATTAATTTTAGACGAATCATTTTTAATAGAAACTGACAAGGAAAACTTTCTAACTGCCCAGTCGCAAAAACAATTTTTTCTTTGAATATTTTTTTGAATGCTGATCACGAATCTGATATCCGTTTGTGTTCTTAAACTACTTCAAGAGCGATCTGTAGGATCTAGCTCTCTAAAGATACGCCAGGATCTTTTGAAGTCAAATATTCTGATCTGTCTGAATGGTAACGTATATCATGTTACATATACAGAAAAAGTTTTCAGAACAAACAAAAGTTTTCGATTAAATAGATAGTTTTTAGTTGTAAAAACTGGTTGCACACCTTCAATGGTTGTACATAATATAGACACAGAACAGTGAATTTAGTTTTGTAGTTTCTACAAAGCTAAGTTCATGTGTTCGAATCTCTATTCGTACAAAACTGATTTTGTGTTTTTCGATAGTTTTAGTTTAAAATACTATAACAGAATATTTTTCCGCTTGTATTCTGACAGAATAAAGCTTATATCAAAAACTTGTTTGATTCATTGATTATAGTGAAAAAGGAAAGATCAAAATTTCGTATGTAATTAAAAATTTCTTTGTTGGTTCTGAAAACTTTTTCTGTATGTGTAACATGATATGCGTTATCATCTAGATAGATCAGAATATTTGACTTCTAAAGATCTTGACATGTCTTTAGAGATGTAGATCCTACAGATCGGTCTTGAACACAAACGGATATCAAATTTGTGATCAACATCCAAAAAAATATCCAAAGAAAACTGTTTTTACTATTGAGTAGTAGATAATGTTTTTATCGTAAATAAATTATTATTTCATTTCAGCCATATTTGCTCCACTGCCCATAATTAACCTTATTACTAGATAGAAGAAAGTCTTATGCGTACACCTATTTAATACCACTTTTCAAACTGACTTAACTATATCCAAAATGTAGAGCAAATTTGAAAAACACTATTGATAGTTGTCTCGTATTATTCTAGCTGGATTACTGTCATGCTTATAGATAAAATAGAAGAAGAAATTCCATCCATCCTTTTCTTTTATATTGTATCTATGTTTTTACATCACAAATGCAGGATGAAGATGATAAATGAAGAAAATAAGAAAAAGAAATGGAATACGACAATTCGTCTTTAACAAATGTCTTCTCATATTTCGTGTTTGACTGGTTGTCTCTCGCTGATTTGACTTCTCGTATATATATACATACATATATATGACACTCATATTTCCGATCTTATTTTCTGTCTCTTTTTCTCCAGTATAGTAAAAGCAGACAACTCAGTTTTCTTCTTCCGATTAATTAGCTCATTCACGTGAATTGAATTGAGGTATGTGTAAGAAATCTGTTTTAAACCTTGGTTCCGGAATAAACTAGATATTATTATTAGTAAAAGAATTATCGGTAATAGACGTTTTGCTTTTCCTTTTCCTTTATTCACCTCCGACCTTCCATTATGAGAATTTCAACTCTCAAACCAAGATTTTTCATGTTTTTGCTACAAACGATGTAAATATTATATTTTTTGCATGACAATCTACAAATAGAAATATAATTTGAATATAATTCTTACCAGTACATTGATTTTTATTTTATGTTCTTTATTCCGTAAATAGATTTTCCTTGTTCAATTTTCTTATTCTTGTTGAAAAAACTCTTATTCGAATAAAACAACAAAATAACTAAATATCGAGTTCTAATATTTTTCTCTAATTTTCTTTTACTAGTTTTGACTATTTTTTTATTCAATAGAGAAAAATATAAATCATATTCTTTATTCAGGATTTTTTTATAACAGAAGACGAGTGTTCAATAAGCAGAAAAAATAAAACATGTGAGTATTTGAGGATATTTCAATTAATCATAGTTGTGTGCCTTTATGTTGTTAGCGTGAAGAAAATTTTGTTTTAAAATACTAATTAACTCAAATTGTATTCGAAAATTATTCTATAATTGTTCACTAATTTAGAGTTTAACTAACTCATTTGGGATACTCTACTGCAAGAAATTATCAGGCATTTACACATATTGTTATAAATGAATTCTACACACTTGATAGTGTGTCAGTTTTGTGATGTTCAGTTGAATAGAAAGTAATAAATGTCATTCTTTATAAATTTTTATTAGTTTTTATAATCTAAATTTTGATTACACAGCTTTCTTCAGTGAACGTTTAATGCTAAAGAAATTTTTCTTCGATTTATTTCTGTTGTTTTTTTAACCATAAGAATTTTTGCTCACCTGATTTTTTCTAAAAGAAATTTTATTTGAAATTGGACACATCCTTTACGCTTCATTTACGTTTGTAAACCTTTTTTTTTTATGAAATGTCATGACTTTTTGAACACTAGAATACGATAGATCTCTTTTTCTCATAATCTATTGAAATGAAGTACGTAAATGATGATGTACAGTGCGTATGGCAAATAAGAGATCGTCCTTTGTTGTAATAAATAGAATAGATATAATGTGTTAGACGAGAATTGTGAGTGTTGGCAAACTATGAAGGATTAACTATGATATTTGTATTATTATATAAAATTCTTATGGGACATCAATTTTTTACTGCTAAACAGTTGAGTTTCCAATATGAAACAACATAATTGAATTTTTTTGTACAAATTCTAGGTCATTTTTAAGTATTCTTTGCATAAATGAGAAGAAAACAATTATATTATCGAAAACAAAATTGATATTTTTTCTATTGTTCACTATAGAAAATATAGTTCTTATGTTGATTTCCGGGTGAGTTCATGAGAACGTTGATGATAATAGAAACAATTCTCTTTTTATAAAAGAGATAGTTCTTTAGAAAAACAAAATTTACTAAAAAAAAAACAAATTCGTTTGAAAACATGTTTTCTTCTATATCCGTGATGATATAGATTTTTTAAGAATATGACAGAACCGTTAAAAACATGTTTCTGTTGTTAATGGTTTATTGTATACCAAATAAATAAGAGAGTAATAATATTTTACGACATTAAATAAATACTTTTGATTATCTTTCCACTGACTATGCAGTATTCTATTTTGTTTTTTTTTTGTTTTTTTTGTAGAGGTGGATTTTGCGTGTATTGATTTTGCGTGTAATCTTTTAAACTAATTTTGAATATGTGTGTAATGCGTGTGTAATACTGGTCGACATGGGTCATTGCATATCTTGACATGAAAAGTAACCAGTTTACCCGTATAATCTCTCATTATACAATCGATATATTTTTTGTTTCGAATAAATAGTGTATAAGTGAAAGGTAATACTCATTGTTCATTGCATGCACATCTATCATTTTCCTTCATTTTTTCTAAGCTACTTTTCCTTAATTCTTAAAGTCGATCTCTTCCATTTTTATATTACAGTGATCGATGTTCCAATTACGAATAGCGAGCGTATAACAAAATTAGTCTCTATTGTATGCGAAAAGCCCTATATATTAAGAGAAAACTTTATTATTTTTCTTAAGAAAAAGTTATCGGAGGAGGAAGTGAAAAAGCATCTCATGTAGTTTTTTTTTATAGATCTTTAAATATGTTTTCATGCATACTAAGTCATTAAAAAAATCTAAAATAGCAGTAGAAATTATCTTTTATAATAAGGGCTATTAATAAAATGTGCAATATACACAGTGCGGAAGATTGAAATGATGTAAAGATATCATTTTTTTTTATAAGAGACTTGTGTATTTATTTTTTATTATTTTATCTTCTACTTTGTATGATAATAAACTCATAGATATTTTCTAGCATTTATTGCTCTATTATTTATTATTATTGTCTTATTACTCAAGTAAAGTAGTAGATAGTTGGTATCAGAATAGAGAAGAAAAAAAGAAAATGACTAACTAACTCATTTTAGACCTTGGAAAAGGAAATCTTTATATTCTTTTTTTTTTTTTCTCCTGACTATATCTTATTAAAAAGGAAAAGAAGAAAAATGAAAGCTCATGAGACGCACATTCCATTATTTATTTATTTTTGTACACACGCACATTGTCGTCTGAACAGATGATTTGAAGAGAGAATTAAAAATTTATGTTTCCTCTCTTTACGTGTAATATGTACAAAGGACCCCGAGTTACACTATGCATTTTTGTTTTTGTTTATCATGTGTAATGATAGAAGAAAAAAAAAAAGAACAAGAGAAATAGACTCTTTACTTGTCATTGTCAATCATCTTGTTTTATGAGAGAAAAATGGATTTTTTTAAATAAAAATGAGGAATAAAACAGCTTTTCCTTCACTTGTAAGAGAAATAAGACAGATGGTTTATTGCAGCAGCATAGAGCGCTAACTAATTTAATAATCATTTAATTTATCAACGAAGAAGAGGAGAGGGTATATGTTTAAAATTTTTTTTTTTACTATTGCTGTTGTTATTCCAAATCTGACTATTTTTCTGTTCTTTCATTCATTCACTGTTTTCTTCATGTTAATAAACGGAAAGCAGAAATTATTAATCCCTCTTGTTAAACATGCACATTCACCGAAAGAAGATAATAATTCTATCTTTATTGTAATGTTAGGTTTTATGTAAGAATTCTATTCATTATATAAGAAAGAAGGCGAATAGTATACTAGTTTAATATGATGCAAGTAATGAAATAAAACGAAAGATAAGGATTGATCATGTTTTAGAGGAAGGTTTCTTTCTTAGAAGAATATTGGAGATTAATAATAACTCGAAAATTAGTATTAATACGTCGAAATGATGCTGTCTTCATGAATATTAAGTACTTAGCCAATTCTTTAGAGAAAAACAGATTATCTTTATTTTTATGATTGTTGATATTTTTTAGTGCATTTTCAAATATTATAGATTAAAGTGGTTTCTATATGTTTGTAATAAATTTATGATTTTTCAAATTTTCAAATAGTCCCCCCCTCCCCTTCTCTTTCTACATTACAAAAATCTCTTGATCTATTACGTATAAATTTTAATTCTATCATCATTGTTAATATAGTTGGATCACCTTCGACAAGGATGACATAGACTAATTTTTTTTTCTCATTATTTCTCTGTAGATTTTATTTGATTCAACAAGAAACTAGTGAAAAGACGCGTTAAAGGAGTTTTATTTTAAAAATGCTCAAGGCATTGATATAAGAGTGATGTTTAATAGAGAAAAAGAAAATGATGTCCAAATTTGACCGTGTTTTACAGCAAAAGATATCAAATCTCTAAATAGTAAGATGAGATAGTATTAGATATAACAACAAAATACTTTTTACGAGGTCCATTTTTCTTTTTGTAATTAACATGATAAGTCAAATTTAAAATTTTTTTATTTTCTATTTTTTTAGGTTAACAATTAACGAATCGTTGTTCATTTATTTCGTCTTATTATTTTCATTGAAAAATGGCCGATTCATCGGAAAGAACTGTTCGTGACTGTGAAGCTTATATAGCTAAACACGATATACAAAATTTATTACGCGACTGTATTGTACAATTATGTTTGAAAAAACCTGAGAATCCTATTAGTTTTTTATCTACTTATTTTGAAAAATTAGATACAACAAAATTATCCATGCAACATCATACGTCACGTTCTCAACAACAACAAAGTAGTTCAAGAGTATCTCATTCACCTGATCAACAAACAACAAGACCAAAAGGCGCATCAGCAGTTTCATCATCAAGATCGACATCAGACTCACATCAAAATGGCCAAAATCCAGATACTTTGGGAGATTTAGGTAAGATTTGATTGAAGAGATAAATCATCGGATCTAGGAAAGAAAATTATGATTAAGTCACATATGTATTTTGTTGTACAATTATTTAGATCCTGCTCCCACTGGTAGTCATGTCAAGGGTCGTGATCGTCGTGGTGCCGTATCAGCTGAACCATTCAAAGAAGAAGATGCAACATCATATGTTAAAACTGTAATACCAAAAGATGATCAAACACGAGAAGCATTATCGAAAGCAATACAATCGAATTTATTGTTTAGTCATTTAGATGATACTGAAATATCAGATATATTTAATGCTATGCAACCATTTAATTATAAAGTAGGCGATACCATTATTCAACAAGGTGAAGAAGGCGATTTTTTTTATATTATTGATCAAGGTGAAGTAGATGTTTATGTTAATAATAAATGTGTTACAACCATATCCGATAGTGGAAGTTTTGGAGAATTGGCATTAATCTATGGAACACCTCGTGCAGCAACAATCAAGGCTAAAACAGAATGTAAACTATGGGCTATTGATAGAAAGGTATAATTTAAATACGGTTAAAAAATTGAAAAGAATCTAAACGCTTAGATTAAATGGATGACATTGATAATGTTATAATCTTTGTCTAGTTTCGTTGTTTTAGACTTATCGTCGTATATTAATGGGTAGTACAATTAAAAAACGTAAAATGTATGAAGAATTTTTATCAAAAGTGAAAATATTACAAGAACTAGATCAATGGGAACGTTTAACAGTGGCAGATGCTTTAGAATCTGTTCAATTTCACGATGGCGAGAATATAGTTGTACAAGGAGAACCTGGAAATGACTTTTTCATTATCGTTGAAGGTATCTTTTCCTTAGAAGTGTGTATGTGTGTGCTTGATTTTGACCTGTTTTTATTTTGAAAAGAACAGAATGGTAGTAGTAAGTTCCAGCAGAGAAACGATTTTTCTTTTGTTTCATTAAATGCATCGTATATACTATGTTTATATATGTTTTAGGTCAAGCAGTTGTTTATCAAAAACGTTCAGATGACGAACAACCGGTCGAAGTCAGTAAATTAGGCCCATCAGACTTTTTTGGTGAAATTGCATTACTTTTTGATCGTCCACGTGCTGCCACAGTAAAAGCTCGTGGTCCATTAAAGTGTGTCAAAATGGATCGTGGTCGATTTGAACGAGTATTGGGACCAATATCAGACATATTAAAACGAAATGTTGCTCAATATAATTCATTTATTAATTTAGCCGTTTAATATCGTTATCATTGTATTTCTGTTGTACAACGATTATTATAGATTAGAATAATTCAACAACAGAGAAGAGGTGTGTGGATAGCAGCACTACTTTTTGTCACTGGCTTCTATTTTTCTCCTTTTTTTTCTATATCTGTTCTTATATAGCTATTGCAGTCTTATTATTAAAACAGTGAAACCGAGACTAGAAAAACGCTTTTTATCGCTGATTTCCCTTCTTGAGACAAAAATTGTTTTCTTCGGTTTTGTTGTTATATACTATTTTGTTGTTTCGTTGTTTATTTGTTTTCTCCTTCACTATATTTTATTATGTTTTTTGGAAGCAGTTGGATTTCTGAACTCTCTCTTTCTCTTTCTTCCTATTGTGTATTTTGAGCAAAACAAATCTTACATATATTTTTCACGATAAACACAAATACATTTAAAAAACAGGTTTGAATGGCAGATTTTGAGCATTCGAAGTTGCGCATGTATATTGCCTCTGAAAAAAATGAACAGTTTGTTACTTGATTGTTATTCTAACGGTTTCGAACTATAATTCCACTAAATTTTTTGTACTTATATCCTAGTTTAGTATAAATGGTCATTGATATATTTACTGTTCAATAACGTGCACTGATTAGATTATTATGACTATTATTAACTAAATCGTATTTCTCTCTGATTAATAAACTTTTTTTCATGAATTTGAACAATATGATAGTTTTTGTTACCAAGAGAAACAAGAGAGTTTAAACATTACCCATAGACATGAAATAATGAACTAATAAAGTGTTTATATGTAGTAACTTTAAAAGATAACTTTAGTCTTTAACGAACATCCATTTTATGAATTAACAAAAAAAAGTAGAAATACTAAAACATACATGACACTTTATTCTTCTGTTGTTGACCTGATACTAATGTATGGATTCCACAATATCTAGATGGGCTGAATACGATTATTCAGTGCTAAATAGTTTAAAATATTGATGACTGACTGATTGTTAGCGCATACTGAGGTGACTGTATTTCTGTTATCACAAACGCGAATGACACTCAGTGACAAATACCAGAATGTCTTATCAAGGTAAAATTAATGTAAACGGTTGAATAATTCTGATAAATACAGAAATAATGCTGCTACTTTGATTCATAATTGTGACTTGTTACTATAAATATTTTAAAATTACCAAGCTCTTAATTGTAATCCGTAAAAGTGCAAACTTTTTTATGAGATCGCACAGTAGCAACAATAAATTGGGAGATCTAAACAACGACTAACTACTGGTAGATCTTTGCTAAACTAATAACATTGAAATAATGGCTATATAAGGAGTATTACTCGAAGTATCATCTGACGTTTACTTGTTCAGCTGTTGACATTAAAAAAGTACATGTTGACAGCAATAATACAATATCTTGTGTCACGATAAAAATCCTTTTGTTTTAAGCATATTTTTTTATTTTAAACTAAGAACTTACATTTTACAAAAGACCATTATTGAAATTGTCTGTGACATATGCTAATAGAGTGCTGCTTTAGATCAGAAAACAAGATGGAAATATGACAGTTTATTAATGCATGTGTTTTTCAAAAGCAATGAATGAGTAGTGTGTATGAGTGTTTTTTATTTTTACTTTTTTAACTAGACAGACAGAAATGACAATTTAACTGAAAGTTTCAGAATATACATCCAATTTTTGTTCATGAATACCGAATACACGATTTATTGTCCGCGGATTTACTGTCCGTTGGTTAATTTCTATTTTAATTAGTTTTTCTTCATAGAAAAGTATAATTTTTTGTTACAGAGGATTTACTTTCCATTGATTACATAAAAATATATTCCAATTAACCACGTTCTTGTATAGGGATTTACTTTCCACCGATTATTTAGACGAAAAGCAATGAATGAGCAAATGAATATTCATTGCGACGACCAATGTATTGTTAGAAAAAAATTATTATGATTTTTACGTTTGTGAGAATATCGATAATCGAGGTAACATAGTTGTCTTTTGCCATGTGTAGATTCAACAAATTCAGCAGACATTATTAAAAACAGTGTGAGAAGAGACTTGTATATCTCTACCTCTCTCTATATATTTTTACAAAGGTTATCATGCTGACTACTACTCTAGTTTCCAAATAATTAACTACATTAAAAATCGTGATTATTGTTCTACTTTCTCAGCATTTCTCATTACACAGTATCTAGAGTTATTGAACATTGGTCGTTCCTAATTAAAAATTTGATTTATCGTTCTCTTATTGATGAATGTTTGTCCCGCTTGGAAATTTATTCGTTGTCACAATGAATATTCATTTGCTAATTCATTGCTTTTCATTCAAATAATCAGTGAAAAGTAAATTCCTATATAAGAAAGTGGCTAATGGAAATACATTTTTATGTAATCAACGGAAAGTAAATCTTCTGTAGCAAAAATTATACTTTTCTATAAAGAAAAACTAATTAAAATAGAAATTAATCGACGGACAGTAAATCATGTAAACCCATGAATACATGAGCTTACTGTTGATCTATAATTTTTCCAAACATTTCTAATTGTAGGTAAAGTTTAGCATGATTAACCTAAATAGGTACGTCGAATAGTCATAATACTCCACATAATCAGCAAAACTCACTCAGAGGAAATGACTCTGTTTTTTAATGAATAGTTCAATCGTAGTTCTGTTCGTAGTAACACGACAGCAAAGGTGAAAAAAGGTACACTCAAAGTACTCAGTTAAATATAGGTGAGTATTATAATGCGTTTTTAGAGCAACCAACATTATCCGTGATAAAAATCTCCCAGTTCGAAGTAACAACATTTCATTTTGAGCAAACAACCAGTCTCACATTAAGATGAAAATTACAATTTTTCAAGCCAAAAAACTTCATTCTTTTGCAATTTATTTTTAACTTATCTGATCAATGTAATAATGCCCTCAACCCGCATGCACATTTCAGTTCATGAATTTGTTTAATAAATCCTCAGTTGGACATGCCAGTAGCTTCGGGTACTTGTGAAGAATAAGCATATGATCACTCTCACTGTCACAAAAATATCCTACAGTATATAGGAGTTGGTTATTCTGTACAAGTGCACAACTTAGAATATAAAATGGGAGAAGTCATTAAAACGGCGATACACATATCGTATAGTCCTAATAAATGGGGCCACAATCGTACCTAATAAATGACTGAGTTCAACTGAAAGAGAAATGAGGAAAAACATGACGATTTGTTTGATGATTTGTCGTTCCTTATATCCAGTGATGAACACAAATAAAAGAGGTGATGTCTTTCTTCATCTGCTATAGAAATAAGATGGATGCACCTCGTAACAGAGAGAAAACATCTTAAAATAAAATAAATACACTCCTCTGTCTTGAAGTAAGATGGAAGAAAACGATAAAGATGAATATAAAAACGGTAAGATGCATATAAAAAATTAGTTCTTTTTTTAGAGTGTACTCTTCGGCTAAGACTACTACAAACAAAAATCTATACTTAAATAACATCTTTTATTTAGAAAGTTGAACAAATCTATTTTTTTGTCATTCGCATCTTTTAGGAAAATCTATTCATCATACATTGATCTCCAATCTGTTATTAGATCATTTAATCAAATGCACTTTCCGATGCAAATGCAATTCACGAAAATCTAAATAAAATATCATTTTTGGTGTACGATTTAGAAACTGAACCATTGTGATTAAAATGCTTTGATTAATAAACTCTTCGAAATTGCTGATGTTTGGATCTAATTTCTATCATATCTAAAAAATAGCCAAACTTTATTTGTGAGTTCTGGTTACTGTATATTGAGTAAATAGTGTTGAAAACGCATAAGCATTTTGTTGGCTCGTTTTCCACCATGAGAGGATCTATCTGTGCCTGTTATAAATCAGGTACATCCTGAAATAGCAACAGACGATATTTCATCTATTATGAATTTGAACAATTCCAAATCACCGGAAATAGGATAAACTGATAGTTCAGTTTTTGAAATTAAAAGCGAAACATTTGTGAATATATGAAGAAATGCAATTGTCGGATGGGGACAAATGGGGATATTGAGAAAGAAAGAAATCATTCAATATCTTTGCTTTCCAATGTTAACAAGATATTTAAACAAATTTTTCTTGATAGATTAGTTCATCTCGATGTAGATAGATATTTTAATCAAAATCAGTTTGGATTTGAATATAATATATCTATTAAAGTTCGATTTTAGCTTACATAACACGTCATATTTCGTCATTGAAGAATGAATACGTTCAACTCGGTGGTAGCTGTTATGACTGTGCCAGAGCATTTAACCGTGTGCACCAGCAATTACTTTTGAATGAATTACATGCTACTAGGATATACAGCAATTTATTTCAATGGTTTCACTCCTGTGTGGACCATAGAACAAGTTAAGTTGAGTGACATCCTATTTAATTACGTTTTCATCATTTCAGGGATCCCGCAAGGATCTAATTTAAGGCTGTTGTTGTTTATTTTCTTTGTAAACGACTTGCTTAGATCAATTAATAACCAATACTGATGTATGGTGTCAACAAATGTTATTTTGATTAAATATTAATAAGTGTAACTGGTTTATATTTCATATTTCAACCTATTTCTTTTGGCAGCTATCCTTCAATAAAGGAAACGGCTTGGTGAAACTACTACATTTTCCGTCTTGCCTTGTAGAAACTGCTTATTATTGCATACACCATCTAAACTAAAACGTCACTTGTATATAACTTGTCTGAGATCAGTTACGGACTATGACTCTGTCATATTCGATAGCACATACCAAACTTATTTTCAATCGTTGAACTCACGCGGGAACCTTTCGAAGTGATTACGAATACGACCATGGGGGTTCCCCTTAGCCCTTCGAAGATCTGGTTTTCTAGAAACGCTAAAATATAACCAAAACCATTTCTTAGTGACACATTATTGTAGCCCGCACATTTCTGATTAAAATGAGACATCTCCCAGCTTTATACGACCTTTCTTTGCACAGTTATAGAATTCACAAGAAAAGCCCTAAATTCATTTCTTCTTATTTCTGTAGCTTTGAACATTTAAGGCTTTTCTTGTAAATTCTATAACTGTGCAAAGAAAGGTCGTATAAAGCTGGGAGACGTCTCATTTTAATTAGAAATGTGCGGGCTACAATCATGTCTCATTTAGAAAGGTTCGATTATATTTTAGAGTTTCTGAAAAATTGGTTTTCTAGAAAACCAGGTCTTTGAAGGGGTAAGGGCAACCCCCATGGTCATATTCGTAATCAGCATGGTCGATAACCTATAACCCACTAGATTTCGAGCAAAAGGCCTTTAACTATCTCGAAAGGTTCCCTCGTTAGTATTATGACGATTGATTTTACTTCTTCTTCATCGCATGTTACTACTAAAACAAAAAACTTAAAAGTCCATGATATATCGACGTAAAGTCTTTCGATAAATACCTCTAGAAATTCCACAGAGAATGAACAACGTTAGATACAATTTCATTGCGAAGTTTTAGTGACCAACACCATTAAGAGCATAGGAATTCTATGAAATTTGAAATTCTAAGAACAATACACCTATTTTAAATGAAATTTTTTGGTCAGGACGACAAAAGTTTGGAATAATTTATCAGACAGCATCATCTCTTGGTCAACTTTTTCAGCCTCTTTTAATAATATTGAACAGTTTGTTTATTCATAAGCATGCAAATAACAGCAACAACTTGTTTACTTTAAATTTTAATTTCTTTCTCTATTTATGGTTGACATTACAAAAGACTTTCCAACTATCTCTTTCTATCATTACTATGTTAATCTGTTAGTTTTGACTATATATAAATGAATATAAATCTTTTGAATCGTGAACTTTTTCTAAAAGATCGAAAAAATTTAGCATTTCTTCATATTAGTGACCGTCGTGGGAGGAGATGCGCCTGTCTGATCTTGCTATTGAAAACCGCAAAATGCTTCAGAAAAATTCATTCTAATTTCGATTGAAGAGATAAAAAGCTCAAATATTTTTCTAAACTCTCACTGTGAATTTTAGACATAAATGTTGTTGTAACGTACCGTCGACAAATTTTCTAGACAAAGATAGATTTAATTACGTTTATAAAAATCTGTATAAAAGATGTGGAAATGATCCTGGTTACAAAGTGTGATTAAATTCGTCTAATCTGCAAAATGGCATCGGTTTTAGACAACATAAAAGATGCACTGACTCGATGGACTGACTACCAGACGCTGGACGCAAAATTATTACCACACTCACCTTCACGTGCCAGTAGTCAAAACAACAGAATGATCATATCCTGGATACTTGTATTCACTTAAATCATACAGAAGATAAATTAGTGAATTTAGTCGAAAAACGAATGCTAAAATCTTAGTGTCGTGTGTGCGTCCTTATGACGTTTGTGCTCTAACGTCGTTGCATCATAGCATCGCCCGCGTCCCAAAGTCGGTATATCTGATAGATACGAAAAAGAACCAAAACTGATATCTTTCCTAAGTCTCAAGAGCTTTCGCTGTTTTCCGCTAAAATCATAAATAGAAATTAAGCAAAAGAGTTCATGCAATAAATCTTAATGTCTCGAGTGATTGATGGAAGATGTCGTTTAAGTTACCAGATTATTAATAGATTCAAATAGTATATTTCATTTCTAATCATTTTAATTGAGCATCCATGCAACTATCATACTGGACTCAGAGATGCTGTATTTCCTGATATGTTTAATTTTTTGTTTAGGCTTTTGATTCGTTTTTTAGAGCAAGGTTAAGGAAAATAACTCGCATGAGATATATCTTAGTAATTAATCTTTTTCTGTTTGACTGAACGAAGAGGAGGTATTTCGAATTTGAAACGGTTACAACTTAATTTCTGTCCTATGTGGAATAGAAATATTTAATTTTGACTCCTGAAAATTTTACTCAGATTCAAATTTTGAGATATATCTATAATGATAACTGAAACTACAGTGAATTTTTACTTAATAGCTATCGTTTGATGTCGTGAGCTGTTGATTGTATGAAGTATTTTTTCATTTTAACACTTTCTTTAGATTCTTTATATTCTTTAGAATATTTCAAGGCATTAATCATTAGTTGTTAACATTTGAATTTCGTGATAATCGAGGTCAAAATGAGAATCTGACCCCATCTGGAGTAGTGGCTGAATTTGCTTTATTTGAGAGAAAAGGAGATGTAATTAAAACTTCTGTTATCATATATCTTCTTGCGGTTACTAAGACTATCTATTAATTAGCGACTGAATTTTTCTCTAGTTATTTCACTCGTAAAACTCCGAACTTTTCTGAACTAAAAAAGTCTGCAATCTCCAACTCGTCTTACTGGAATCAATGTAATGATGATGATAATAATTCAGTTATTGTTATTATTGTCGTTTAACTACATGTTAACATCTTTTTCCATGTTCATTTTCTTTGAATGAAACACTAAAGTCACCTCATTCTTCCTTCTATTTACAATCATTTAGAACATAAGGACGGATATGCTTTATCTCGAATATGTTTTATATTAAATCTCTTTCTCTAGTACATGTGTTTCACATCTTCTATCAAGTGAGAAAAGAAATTGATCGTAACATTTGATTAAAATAAACGTATTTTTTTTGAGAGTGTTATAAGATAGAGTAAATATCCTTTCGCTTCGGCTTCTATATTGTTGATAGATAATTATCCGTCGACACAATAGGAGGTTAATCTACTTTGTAAATAGATAATTCAATTGTTCTTAGCGAACATCTGTTTGCATTTAGTTCAGAATAAGAGAAATCATTACAATAACAATAAATAGAGAACATGTTAAGCAGCTTTACAATAAAATTATTTACTTAATAAACATCAATCCGTATAGACTAGACTTCAGTATATGTCAAAACTATAGCCAGTTAACAGCGTAATACTGTTTATCGTCAAAACTATCATTTTTATTCGTTTTCCCATTCAACGTAGAATAATATCGTCACAATCTATTATTTAGAATATTTTGTATTGAGAATACGCAATCTTTCGCTATAGTCAATATTTCTGTAAAACAGTTTTCTGTAGCAATATGCTATGCTACTATTCTTTTTAAAGATATTTGGGATAGGAAACAATTGGCATTTTCTATTAAAAGCAAAAACCTATCGTTGTTCTATAGCCATATTAAAAAACATCTGGTGATTAAATAAACAGACATTTGTCTCTATAATGGAAGAAATATTATTTTGCACTTATATCTTCGTATGTGTCGGACAAATAGAGCATATTCTACAAAAAATAAATGCCAACAAATTGTTCGTTGACAGTTATTGAATGTTCAATTTAAGTAAGTATATAAAACATTTTTTAAAAAGACACCAAGATAAGTCAAATCTTTCATTATGAATGATGAATATATTTCTAATTATCATTCTTCTATTTACTATTTTGAATGATATAATCAGAAGAATTAATATTATGATCACATTCAGAAAGTCATTCATATATTTAATGTGTGTATCGTATTTTCATTGTTTGACGTGAAAAATAGGATCAAATGACGATATTTTTTATTGTTGGTGTTGTTTCTATAGTGATTAATAACGTACAATAACATGAGAGACGCCTCTAGTCAATAGAAATAAATGAGAGAGAGTATCACGTACAACAAATATAATCCCTTTAGATATATTGTCGACTAGGCCGGGATTAATTTGAGCTTTCTTATTGCTTTTCTGATGGCTAATTGAATTATTTTTATATAAAATATATGAGCTCGTCGAAAGAGATGTTTATTTGTTAATGTTTCAATCTAATCGTCCATATATACATACACACACATGTATGAGATATTTGAGACGTGCGACCTCTTCAAAGAAGGAAAGGATTAACGATTGTTAAAAAAAAGTACTTTAAGGATTTAAATGGAGATTAGACTTCTTTAGAAAGAGAGAGAAAAAGAAAGAAAGAAAACAGTACAATTTTTATTCGAAAAACATTACTAGATTATTAGATTAAACGAGTCATTTTATTGACCATACACACTCAATACAAACAGATTGCTAAGTACAGGTAAAAAAACTCGACTTTACTTTCAATTATTTCTAGAAAATGCCAAAGTCGACAAAAATAAACTGTAGGTGAAAAATCCACTTTTAGGATTGAATAGTATCTCTTGTTCGATCACTAAATTACATATAAAGTTAATTAAAAATGCTCTATTTAATATAAATCTTTACAGTCTTATCAGTTGATGATATGAGTTCGTTGTACACGATCACAGATTCTTCTGTTTCTCTATGCTACATAGGGCATATTTTTCAAATGGTCAATTATTCAACTAAGCATTAATGATTTATTTAACAAGTAACAAATTGTCCATTTGTATGTCTATTTATGCGGCTTATTTGAACAATTTCTATTATTGAACAAAGTGCGCGTGTATAAAAAAGAGCAACTCATTCTCTTTATATGATATGAACAGTTGGTCGATTATTCTCTATCACATACCATCTGTATACAATAAGCAATCATCATCATCATCTAAAAGTGATACACAAAGAAAGACAGTTGAGCGAATTAATAATAGTCTAATAACATTGTGTATGTGAGTGAATCTTTTTTTCTAACTGATTGTTTTAACGGGTAACTAACCAGGCAGTGAATTTTACAACATAATTGAGTTAATCGGGTATAAAGACACATACATAAATCATTCAACGAAGCAGGAAATCCTCTTTTTTTTTTCCTGCACGTAGATCTATCCGCAATGAAATAAAAAGGAAATGAAAATAAGACCGAACAAATTATAGGCAATTCTTCTCTTTTAATAGACTACATTTGGTATACACCAATTGTCTTATGACCCTCTTTCTTCACTTCTTTATTCTCTAGTGACAATTATCGTTTAAAGTAACACACTAATAATTATGTTGATAAAAACTGCCATCAGCATCAAGAAAAGAAAGACGAGATGATGATAAAAATCGAATGTTCGTCGAGAGTAGGAAATGTTCTATTCTTTTTTTAGCCTTAGTTCATGTTGTTGTTTTTTAATGTCTGTTGAATACACACTAGGTCAAGTACTTCTTTTTCAACAATTTGTATTTACAGAATAAACATGTACAATATTATTTAGATGATAATCACGTAGTAGGGAGGTGAGGGGAGGGGGAAGAAAGCATTTTGTTTCTTTTCATCTAAACATATATTGCTTTAGTACGCATTATATACAGACACAGCAAGAGATGAATGATACTAATTTACTATCGATTTCTTTTTTGGCACTTTTTTTTTTTTATTAACTATTCTATTAGAATAAATAAATACTTGAATGTCCGAAGTTTTTAAGATTCTACAAACTACAATTATTAAAGAAAAATCGTATCAATTATTAGAAAGACAAGTTCTAGATGATAATGTCATAGATATAAATTTTCTGAAGTTTCGTATTATTAAATTTAAACGAGAACAAAAAACAGAAACTATGAATTCGATAAATATATTAATCCTATTTTCTCAAGATGTTTCTCCTCCTATTTCTGTTTTTTTATTCTTTAATAATTTTTTGATTAAAAACAGAATGGTTACTATTAGCTATTTTTGGTTATGATTAATATTCTATTAAATAAATGCTGTATGACCTATGATGACAAAAAAAAGATAATATTTATCATATGTTGAGAATTTGAAGTGTAATTAATTAAATTAAGTATAAATATGACCTTTTCTTTTTGACCGCTGTTGTTGTTGTTATTGTTTTATGTTCCTCTCTCTTTTCAAGTTGTGTTTATATCTTTTTTTTCTTTTCTCTGTATTGATGTTATGTCCATGCAGAATTATTTATTATTAATCTGATCTTCACCACACTGCATTATGTCAGATAGATGGATGGATGGATGCATGAGGGAATTCTATTCTGTCAACATAAAATTCTCATCAATCAAATAAAACTAATACATTTTTTTTTTTTTTTTTGTAATAATAAACAATTTCCATATTGAGCGAATGTTGAAGGGAAGAAGAAAGAAAAATTACCGAATAAATAGGATGAAAGATATTATAAGATAGAGTTTGCATATCTTCTTATTTGTAATGACAGTTATTAAATTATTAATATGAAGCCTGGGGGCTTTTTTCTTTTGCTTCTATAATTAATTGTATGTCTCTTGTGATATGTAGATATCTGATATGAAAGATGTCCTTAAGTATATCTCTAATGAATCATTGTAGATGAGAGAAGTAATATACTGTCTTAAATTTATTTCATTGGCACCCTTGTTGATTTATTGAGACAAGTTAGTAGAAAATTTTTTGAGAAATAAAAAAGTTCAAAAGTATTATTAATCACGTAATTTTTTAAAAACAAAATTTAATGTTATATTATTAAGAATTTGTTAATTAATATTTTTAATTATGAACAATGTTGAACGTATGCGTACATAAACTATTATCATAAAATAAATACTTTTTCAATTCCATTTCCGTTGCTCTGTCTATCATATTATTATTATTATTATTATTATTATTATTAGTATTGTACTCTTTTTCAATTATTTTATCATTTAATTCGTTTTACACAATAGCAATTACTTTCTTCCTTTTCTTTTTTTTGTTAATAATTTTATAATGACAGACACATATAGACATTTACTGTTAGCTCATTTTATGTCCATATTTTTGTTTTCTGTCAACCTTTAATATAGTATTAGTACTAGAATTACCATTATTATCACATATAACAAAGACGCTTGAATTCGTAGCGTATAATCAGACAAATTATGCCTTTTTCTTATTACATGTCTTTATGCCTTAGTGAATTAGACTCTGTATGTATATAATGCGTGTAAAATCATGTGAGAGAAGACATTTTCATTTGACTATTCTCTTTTTTTTTTAATGAAAACTTCCCAAATCATTAGGGAATATCTTTCTTTTTTTCTCTTCAGTCTCATCATACATATTTTCATACATATCGAAGTTAAATGTAGTTAGATAAAATCTCTCTCTCTCTCTCTCCTTCTATTATCGTTCTTTCTAATCTGTTGACTTAATAAATACACGGCAAGATCATTGGCGTCAATTAACCATGTTTCTTATGAGTAGAAAAAGAACAGAGAAAAAAAAAAAATTAAGTATTTTAATGATATTTATATTAGACGATGAAAGTGGCTTTTTTTTGCTATTGTCATCGATTATTTCAAACTGTGTCTTATAATAACATACATTCACACTTGTGCATATAGACAAATGCTAGAAAACATAAATATCTCTAAGGGATAAAAAAAAAAGAGAGCTTGTGTGTCTAAAATCTGTTTCTGTTTTATATTATTGAACTAATCAAAATGTTATCACGTATGTGTGTGAGAAGAATGGATGGTGTGATGTGTGCATACAACTTCACACGTTAAATAATGAAAATAAAAGTTTTATTATTATTAAAATTTTTACATAAATAAAGTATATTGTTTACCTTGAAATAAAAAAAGAAATGCTTTACCAGTAGAGGTTTGTTATTGATTTTTTATATTTTGATTTTTTATATAGAATTTCTTATATTAATGAACTAAATCAAATCTATGCACACTATTGCTCGTAGTTTATCTTGAAATAAACTGTCCTTGAGATATCAACATGTTAAAGATTTTGAATTCTTTACTTTTATTTTGTCACTTTAACTATATTGTATAATTGTAATTTACTTAAACAGTTCATTTCTTTTTTATTTCTATTTTAAATTGTTACTTAGCAACTATTCATCTGTTTTGTCAAATTATTATGTAAGGTATGACAGTGTATATATATATATATATATATATGTTGAATTTGAATTTAAATTCTAGTGCTTTCTTTTCCAGTAGAACAAATATTAAAATATTTGCATACTTCTTCTATCAAACGTGTCAAATACTTTCCTGTGTAACAAACAATAACAATTGAACAAATATAGACACATACATACATATTTTATACTTGTTCTTTCATGCAAGATTGTGTTTTTTTATCATAAGTGTGGCGGCATTCTATTTTTTTTCTTCTCTTCCATAATAATTATCACTACCACCATCATCATTATCCATGAGTTAAATAAATTTGTTTTTGTTTGAAAAACACTTGAAACTGTTCACACATAAATGTAAATATTCAAATCTTAAAGATTGTTGCTGTGTTCGTAGATTAAAAAAAAGAAAAAATGAGAAGAAGAAATCAATAACTATAAACGATCAAAAATTTTGTTATTATTTTAACAAAAACAGAAGAAAGTATGAATTTAATCATTTGTTACTTTTGCCTCTTTATATTAGTACGATAAATGAAATAACATTTTCAATTAAATTTGATTTTAAAAAAAAGAAAAAGAAAAAAAAGAAGCATTTAACAGGTTACATTAAATGAAATTAGAAGAAAAGTTGTAGTTAACTAACTCACATTGTATTTTTACCTATTTTCTTTGAGAATAATATATTTTTTATACCCAAATAGGTCCCAGCAGACATTTTATTTATCTTCATTTGAATGTTTCATCGGTAGCTCTATTATTGTTATGTATATACAACGTGCCAATGGGAAAAGTACCAGTGTGTATAGTCAGACATATGAGATATAGGATCACGTGCTAAATTATTATTTTTTTCTCTCTTTAAATCTCTTGAGATAATATTCATTTTTATCCTTCAATAGTCGGTTGCGTGATAGACCAAATTGCAACTATACCATGGCAAATGAATGAAATTGACTTCAGGGAATTAAACTTAACTTTGATTGTGTTTTGAGAGAATGGAAGAGAAAAAAAAAATAGTGGTTGGTGAGTGAGGAGTTTAGGGATTATAGATTAAAATTCAAAAAACAAAAAAAATAATAATAATCAAAGAAGAACGTTTGTTCTTATGATAAACGATCGACATGGGGAGGAAGTTTGATTTGCACATGTGTGAAAATAATGATAATCATATATAGTGTCGGAGAAATGTAATTGTGCATGAATAAAAAAAAAGTTTTCTTTTTTTTTGCGATGCATATAGTAACTGAAACAAAAATTGATTCTAATTATATATACTTATGTCAAGTGACTAAAAAAAAAAAAAAACTCCTTTATGATTGAGTGAATGAGAAAAAGAATCAATCAACATTTTTATCAGAAAAAGTTGTATAGACTCGATAGTTAAACAAATATTTTGTACAATAGAGCAATTTGTTCTTTAGTACTTGAACACAGTCAGTGTTAATTGGAAAATAGGGCGTATAGAGAGTTTGTTTAGTTGAAATTCATTTTTATTTATAATAAGTGACAATGATGAATATACTTATTTTGCATATAGTATTCGATATTTTGATTGGAGATTTGAAATTCAATCATAATAAAAATTTTTTAGTTTTTCTAATAAATCTTGGACATTAATGCAAAATAGACTAATAAAATAATTGACTAATTAAGATAGCCTCTTATATTGAAATTCTTTCCTATCGTGTCTGTCATTCTAAATATGTATCTGTGCATTAGTATTATGAAAAAAGAAAAAAAAAAAAACGAACGATCGATTGTTTGCTTTTATCTTTGTCTTTCAGGTGGCTAATGATGCTTTGACTTTTTTTTTTTAAAATTAATCGCATATGTCATAAACAGGTAAAATTGCATTTTATGATTGTAACAAATTCAGTTTTCTTTTCCTGTTATCGCCCATTAGCTAGTTTCGTTTAATTATTCTGACTGGTGTCATTTTTTTCAGACGTGAAAAGAAAAAAGAACAAGAGAGAAGGAGAGAAAAAGCCGGAAACCGGAAAATAACCCCTAGCATTTATAATTTTTTATTTCATTTTTCTCTTTATTATGTCAAACAGCTAATAACATCAGGCACAAAACACGAAGTTTGCAGGAAGAATTGTTAAATAAAATTATCCTCGTAAATGAATTGCATATCCTTAAATCAAGTCTAATTTCCACACCATCATCATTTGCATACTATTGCGTTGATTTGATTTTTCTTTTTCTCTCTTCTCTATTCTCTGTTTACATACACAATTCAATTTCCTGAGCGTATTAATATGTAGACATCATTATCATCTACTACTTGTCGTTTGGTGATAGTGATGGCGGTTGTTATTATTATAAATTATTGAACGCTCGAGGCCAACACAACGGAACTGAACACACTCGACATCATATTATGAACACATCGTTGAATTTTTCTTTCAACAACAAAAAAGAAAGAAATTTTATGCATTTTTGATTTAGAAGAGAGAGATTATTTTCTGTCTTCTTCGTTCTATTGAACTTTTATGCATGTTGAATGTGCGTGTGGTCTATGAAAAGACAATTTTGTGTGTGTACATGTATAGACTGAAGGTAAAGTTCATTCGAATATCGTTAGTTAATTGTTACACTTTATAATATACTAGACAAGATGATAAACGTTGTTCAGATGTCTTTGTGTCGTGCGTCAAGGTAATATATACAATAATTAAAATAGAACAGTTAATTTTTACCCAATTTGACATTGAATGAAAAGTCTATTGCCAATGAGTTGTTTGAAAACTGCTTATTTCTTCTCTCAGTTGCATCTTCAATTTTTCTTAGCAAAGATGATACTTCTTTCCAGTATTTAAATCCTAATAAAGAGAAAATAGGTCGCTTTTTTCTCTAGTAGCACTGAATGACGTCTTTAACGTTATTGATGATACAAATGTCATTTAGTAAAACAATAGCATTTCAGGTGAAAAATTCTTCTATTGTTCATAATATTGTCCATTTTGTAGGTAATATGCTCTGTATATCGGTAATCGAATATGATTCTACAGATAATCAGATGGAATGTTGATATGACATTATCAATTAATATGTCATCTAGATAAAATCATTAAAAATTACTATTATTCTCTCTGTACTTAGACTCGCGGTTGTCATATAAAGAACTCGCATATTGACAGTTTGAACACTCAGTTATTCAGAGAGAGAAAAGTCGTCATTGTCAATCATTAATGTATGAGAGTGTGTGCAATGTCTCATGAGAATATATGTTGTGTTGTTGCATGTTGCTAGATTATCATTATTATTAGAGAACCTATATTGAAATAACGAACGGAAGAAATGTTTTCTAAAATATGATGAAAATGACACTAATCAGGATATAGAGAGCGAAAAAGAAAAGAAAAGTCTATATATCTCCTTCGAATTGACACTGGAGATTATTTTACAAATCAAATCAGCATTTTTTTTCCTCTCTCTAAGTAGTAGTAATAATAGAGCCCATCCGTAATTTTCTTTTTTTTGTCGATTTAGTCAAGTGATATTATAAGCAGAGTTTTTTTTTTTTCTTCTTTTCCTTTAAGTCTATATAATTTAACCGAAAAAGCAAACCTATAATATTTTTTTTCTATATTACATTGACCCGAAGGTATTAAAGTAGTAGTCAAAATTCACACATATACATACAGTTAGTACACACACACACACACATAATTCTTTTGTGTGTGTGCTTCGAAGAAGAAAAATAGTGTACACAGCAATTATACGTGCATTAGGTCAAGTACACGATTATTGTTAGAACAACAACACCGACGTCGAACAGGTGATAAAAGTGACCCAAATTATTAGATTTTTATATGACATACAACTTTTTTTGTTTGTTTGTGTGTGTGTGTGTGTGTGTGTGTGCGCCCTGCCAGTGACATATTTGATCGATTTATCTTTGAATGATTGTCGAGCACATATATGTCGTAATATCTATTTGAAAAACAGAACACATCAAAGAGAGTAGTGTATTACTAGAAGTAATATCGATCGTTCACTTTTTCCAACGGTATGGACGCTCAAACTGAAAATATCATGACGGCAAGATCGAATAGAACAAATTGCAATATATTTAAAATTTCCGTAGGATTGTGCAATAGAGTGAAAAAAATTCTTTATGTGTTAATATGTATGTCTTTTTGACTCAACCTTGAAGGAGAATGACTCATAACAGAAGTTTTTGAAAAGGAGATTCGAGAACAAAATGGCTCTCAAAATTAACTTATTGATCGAGCACATCGAATGGTGTTAATGTTCTTTTCTTTTCATTTTTCAAAGTTTTTTTCGCTTAAATCGAGAAAGATCTTGCTACCGTCAAATTTTCTATTTGAGTGCAAATCAAAAGGAGAAGTATCCGAATAATTATACTAACAATATTAATTTAATCTTGCATCATATCAACTAGTTTTATGTTGTTAGATACACATGATTTAACGTGTTATATAGTATAGAGACTAGAATATTTTACTTGTTTACATATTCTTAAAAATCAAGCCGCGAAATTTTTTTCTAATTTTTATGCGACAAATTACGATGTAACAATCGCCTCCTCGTGAGCCTTAAAAGTGATATAATAGTCATATATTAAGATGTTAGAGTTGTTACATGACAAGCATCATGTCTATGTGTATATATACATATATATTGTGGCTAATTGATATCTAAACGAGATTATATGGTTACCAAAACATATGTCTTAGATTACTTGCTTCTTTTTGTCTTTCGTTCTTCATAGAGCAATCACAGATCAAGTATACATCCAGAGAAGTCCCTCCCATAGAGTTTCCATTTGGAGTCATGTTTCTTTATTAAAACATTATAATGAAATCTGAGCACTATGTACGGTGCAAACTGAAAATTATTCATATTACACTTATCAATGTCTCTATTGATTATATATCATATTCAACTTTCTAACATGACACTAAGTAAAATTCTAAAGGGACTTATTTGCTGTTTGAAGCAGTCAAAGTACAGAAACAGACATTATTTTTATGAATCATACTTAATTGCATTATCATTATAGATGCTGCTCTGTTTTTTGAGATTCAGAGCAGCATTGAGTTTTAGTTAAAAAACAGAAAATTTGTTAAAAAACTAGATATTTCAGAATGACCTTCATCACCCAATACAAATGTTTCTCTCTGTTTTATCGCTATAATCGCATTTTTCTCGTTTTTTTATTACCATAATTCATTTCTCCTCGTTTCTCCCATTGTACATAATTCTATGATAGATTTCCTGTGAGAGAGCAATGAACTATTTTTTTTATTCTCATCCGATTGCACAACTTGCGTGTGCATTATTTCAAGCTGTTTAGTTGAATTAGCCTTTTCTTCTTATTCTTCGATGGAAAACATGAACTTTTGACAGTTTTCTTTTTCATTTCACTCTATGAGTTTTTCCGTCATTATACACATAGCGTGATTATTAATTTGTTAGACGAGATGTTTGTCTATAGATAGACTTTTTTTTTCTTTTTATTTCTACACTGCTATCATCGTGATGTTGGCTTCTCTCTGCGTGTATGTTTGTTGTTCTCAGCTCATCAGGACAAGATTAGGTTTGTAATTGATTTTCATGATTTATGAATCGACTAGAGTGTCAAGAAATTGTTGTATTTGTATATATCTATGTATGTGTGTGTGTGCTACTCAATAAAGACCTTCTTTAATTTTTTGTACATTTTACGATGATTTGTTTTCTTTTCGAAGAAAAAGAAGAAAAGAATTCACACATACACACATACACACCATTATTCCAATGTGTATTACACAGTCTATTACTTCCTCTCTACACTCTATTAGTATGACTACTCTAAGATACATTTTGATCGTTCCTGCTGAGAACATGAAGAAGTCGATTATAGTTCGTTTAAGTCCCATTTATTATTTGTGCATTTCTCTATAAAAAGGAAATAGTAGCAGAGATCTGAGCGACAATAAACAATGCCTCTTAAGGTAAAAGAAAAAGCCAAGAAACACCGTGTATAAACGCACATTTTCTTGCTCAACAAGAATATTTTTTGAACATTATAGAAAAATATGCTTTAAGTTTTCATAATAATAGACTCTTATTCAAAATTTCGCTTTCCTCGCATTTTAGTTTCTGTGGAAGTATTGGCGCTTTCATCTGTTGGTTGATCATAAAGAAAATTGAATTAAATAAAGGGTTTTAATCGACTAAAAAAAAGGCACTTTTATCTATAAGAAATTTTAATAATACAGTTGTTCACACTTTTATTCTGAATGTCTAGCGGTGTTTGATTCTCAAAAGCAAAAATAACGGTGTCCTAATTGATGCGTTTTTTTCGAAATTAAGTGATCCATATTAAGTATAGCTGAGTAAAGTAGATTCTAGATGTTTTTTTGCTGGCAGGTTGTCGATCTATTACTAAAATTTTAGTTGAGCCTAAAGGGACTTTTGTGTTTGAATGGGGGTGCATACTTCTTCTTAAACAACGTTGTGTATGTAAATACATGTGTTTAGTTATTTTGTGCTTGTTTTTAGACTTATAGTTTCGTTTTTTTCTCTTTCGTTAGTGTGGTAAATATATAGATTTGAAACTATTGTCCCGACATTCAACAGAGAGGTATTTAATTGATTTATTTGTGAGTGTGTGATTGTCGTATTGTTTTATCAAATATATAAAAACAGATGCCTAATTTACAATAAATTTCACACATTTTCTTTTTTTTTTGCGTGCTGTATTTAATAGACAAGTTATATATGTAATGGTGGTGGTATTAATTTGATATCACCACACACAGTTGGACACTATGCTTTCTCTTTCTCTCACCTAGTTGTGTGAAGCATATATATACACACACATATATATATATATATGTTTGTTTTATGAGAAAGAGTATAGATACTGTACATAATAGTAGTCGTTAATAAACACACTGATATTATAGAAGAAAAAAAGGTGACATACTCGTATTCTTTCTTTTTCTTTTGTCACACAGTTTAAGCCATTTAAGTAATCAGTTATTGACAGTATATGATCGTATGTACATCTTAGATGGAAGAGAAATGACAATGTAATAAATGATATAGAGCGATAGATGAGAGGTATGTGTAGTAGGGTGTAGTGAGTGTATTAAACATACATAAAGAAAATATGTCTATCTGATTTAAAGACAACACCTGTTTGTTACAAGTAAACATCAATCAGTTTAAACTATCTACATGAATATCTAACTGATATGAGGATATGACAAAGGTAAGAAAACTACGTAGCTTGTTTTAAATTATAATAGAAATCGAGTAACTGGTAGTTTAATATTAATGTTGATTTATCTGTCATGTATTTAACATTCACATCACGTTTAGGGAAATATTTTTTTCACAGTTACTTCTTATTGAACTTTCGATCAATAAGCGATCCATGATAGTGAGACTAATTTTTATGATTAAAACACATATCACTATAGTGCTGTCATCTATATAGTATCATACAGTATAAATTTATTTATATAACAAGTTTCTTTCTGTAAATTATCAACTCGCTAGAATCGTGCAAAAGACAAGGTATAAACTAAGATAAATGTAAAGAGAGTTTTTACACATTTAAGTACTTTTCTCGTTGTTATTCAAGTGTGTAGATTTTCTTTCGTTTTTCTTCTTTTTATATCGTATATTTATTGCATATACACAAAGTGTCCTTTCTAACTCACTCTTCTTCTTGTTCTTCATCGTGTGTTTTTAATCATTTATAATATGTTTTTCAAGTGCTGCTCAACTTCAACTACTATACACAATCTATAATAAAAATATTAAAGATCGGAAAAGAAGTGGCACTTGTGTATGTCAAGAAGACACATAAAATAAGCAGAAATACTTGAACCTTTCGTTGTGGTAGAATGAAGAAAAAAGACGAAAAAATTGCTGCTAAACAGCATTCACACACACACAGTGCCTGAGAACGTATAGAAAAGCGATTATGTACACGTACGTGTGCTGCGTACTCGAATGAATAGAAAAATGAAACAAGAGAAGAGAGATGTATGTCTGTAAGGCAAATAAAAATTTAACAATTATAAATTATGTGATTTTTGAAAATCAGTTATATCGGCGTTAAAACATATCTGGGCATTAGACTAGTAATAGTTTAGCGTGTTCTTGACAAGTCAAGCAGAAAAATTGATCATGGAATTACAATGTATTATGAAAAATATTACCAGTCCTATGTTTAATAGCTTTAATCTAGCCTTTTTAACCTTCAAAATATGAATATTCTAGAGAATACAAAAGTTTTGTGGTTCAGAACACTAGAGCAAGTTATAGTTCTATATTATAGCTGATTGTGGCTACTTCAAACGTTTTAGCTGTAAAATGGGTATCAAGATTCAATTTACTTCTATATTTATCTGTTTCATCACAACTGTCGTATATCAAAAATATTAATAGTAATAATAATAATTTTTGATGATTGAATGCATCTATTCAGGTGATATATTCTTATCTGTGTGTGTGTGTGTATCTCTCTCCTTTATTCAGTTATACGAAGGTACGGATTTTTATCAATTATATTCTATCGAAATTATACTTGTGCTTGTGTTGTTTTCTTTCATATTTGGTTTAAATGAAATATTACTCTTTTTTATCTATTTCCAGATTATCATCGGCAATTATTTATTATTGACAACAGACACAAAATCATTTTTTCTATTCAACATTAAAAATAGATATAATTGAGTAAGTGTAGTTATTCAGTAAAAGAAATGAGTAGACGATAAAAAATCAATCTGATACTTTTCATTTTAGTATGACATAATGTTTGCTCCACCACAACTTGGTTCAACTCTACCAGCACCTAGTCTTATTCCATTAAATTTAGAGTCAACATTACCCAGTTTCAGTACGTATCATATCACTACTGCAGATTAATCCGGTGTTTAATAGCATAGACTAGTCTGAAAGTTAGAAAAGATCAGCTGATTAAATTCGACCTTGAAATGAGTGTATCAATAATTTCCTATAGATATTTCATTATTTTCTTCTTTTCCAGAAGAATCAACTTATCGTAATAGTAAATTATCATCTACAACCTCCTCGTCGAAAAAACCTACACCAAGTACGTTAACATGTTGTTTTTTTAAATTAAACATCTCCCAATTGTTATTTTGTTGAAAGATTTTTCTGTAGATCCCGATTTGTTACGTGAATTAAACGCACGCTATTTACACGATATTAATATCCAACGTGCTGCTGCAGTTGCAGCCTGCAATGATTCTCAAGCATCATTATTAGTTGGTTCATCGACGTATCTTCGTGCTGAACATTATCATCAACATACACATACTCATGAACATAATTTAAATATCCTTGCACCAGCTTCGAATAGTGTATCAACGTCTTCGACATCAGCCGCCGCCACAACATCGACAACGACAGCCTCAAACATTAACCCATTGCTTGATAAATTATCAAAACCAGATGGTTTATCTCCCTTTCTTCGCACAAGCGTAAATGTATGTATAAAATATACGATTCTCCCCAGCCATATAGATTTGTGCACAGTTATGATATTCCTTGTCTATTCTTAGCTATCGTCTTCATCGTCAATGACGCCGACTTTAACAACGTTTCCAAGTACTTTAACTCCATTCAGTTTCACTAACAACAACAACAGTAGTAGTCCTACGGCAGTATCAACGGGCTCATCATCAAAAGATTTATCTTCTCCAATGCCATTAACAACTTCCAAAGTACATATTCAAAGTAGTCTTTTATTTCTAGAAGTTTAATGTTATTTTGATTTTTAGAAGCCTGGTAAATGGTGTGCAGCGCATGTTCGAATATCTTGGCTCATTTACCATCATCAACAACGTACAAAATCATCTGACAAAGATGATACAGCAGTTAAAAATAGCTCACTACTACCAGATTTGTTATCATCAACAACAAAGGGCGAACAACAAAATACATCGTCTTCAAATCCTTATCAATCATTACTACCACCGTTGCCTTCACCTGTCACACCATCTTTATTCAGTGAGCTCCTTTTAGCATATGAATATTCTTGATTATCATATCTAAATGCGCTCAGACGCGTATTTTGGCAAATTGTTTTTGTAAAACTATAGTCTTAGTACGAGTAGAGAGTATACCTTCGTGTGAAAGTTACAAAAAAACATAATTACTTATAAATTTACCTTATTCTTTTAGATTATCGTCCATTCGATTTAGCTACATTACCAAACAGTTTTCCACCTCCAACTCCCCTGGGTATGCCATTTCCCGGTCGAGCAAGCGGTCCAAATGCGTTTGGAGGTCTTGGATCGTTATTTCCTGACAGAAAAGATAATTCGTTAGCTACAGCAGCCGCATTTGGACTTGACTGGACACGTTTTCATCGAGGTTTAGGACCGTTAATGCCACCGTATTCAAATAAACCCCTAGACCTCCTGGATCCTTCATCAATTTTAGGAAAGAAAATGGAAGACGAAAGGTAGGTTCTTGAACCGTCGGACTCAGATAACTAATTGTGTTTCATTTAAATGCTGGCTTTTTTAGAAAACGCCAAGAAGATGACCGCGAGCGTGATCGTTGTATATTAGAACGTGAACGTGAACGTGAACGTGAACGTGAACGTGAACGAGCGAATCGTTTATCTTTGAATAATTCTACATCGGACCGTCATGATGTTCGTGATCGTGTAGTGGATCGTTTACATCATCCACACTTGTCCTATCTACCATCGCATTTAACGAATAATTCGACATCGATGTCAAATCGATCACGTTCTCGTTCTCCGCATCACAATCAAAATCACAAAGATCAATACAAAACAACATC
>CAJNOQ010000551.1:0-47180 GCA_905250885.1 Didymodactylos carnosus | reverse complement strand
TACTCAAACAATTTATTTTATATATGCCTCAAATAAAAGTACAAAGTACTCTGTTTTTGTACTTAAGTACAAGTACAAAAGTATTTGTCTCGAAGTACAAGTATAAGTACCAAGTACTTTTCTTAAAGTATAAGTACAAGTATCAAGTACATTTTTGCAAGTACAAGTATAATACTTTTACTTGAAAAAGTACTAAAAGTACAAGTACAAATACTTTCGTCCTAGCTCTGGCCTCAGTCCTCTTTCTCTTTTTATAATGTTCTTTGTCCTTTATCCTGACGTTTTCATCATTCCAAATATGTTCGTATTCCACCTCCTGTAAACGGTTTTTCTCCACAAACAGTTTCGTCTTCCTTCTTTCATTCAACTGTCACTGGCTGGAATAATCTTTCAGAATCAGTCAGTCGTACTTCTTCTTTATCTCAGCGTCTTTACAGTAGAACATAGCACTGCGTTTGTTTATAACAGTAAATATGACTATTACTCTTATTTTGTTTTCTTGTCTTAAGTCTCTCTTTTCTATCTCTCTGTTTCGTATACTGATTTACTTTTTATTTTATTTTTCTATTTATAGTTTCTTTTTATTGTTATTTGGCTCGAGTCATTGTTATTATAGGTCGGGGACCTTTGATGACTCTCACTTTTCGTGAATAAATAATGATTCATCATTCAGTCAGTGAGGAACCATATCCCGATCGGGATATAGTTTCCTTACAGTAGGGCCGTAGTTTAAAACCGCCCAAAACTAGTTAATGTGGCACTTCTAGTGCAAAAATGATATAAAACATAACATATCAGCCACCAGAACTTGAATAATGAAAACACTTCGGCAATTTTAAAACTTTAAAGTTTTGAACGCAATTTACGCATCCGAAAACTTTTTTTGTAAACAATGTTGTTTACATCGCTGCGCGGGCGATGAATCACTGTGAACGAGCGTGACTTTAACTAAATATTTCGAACTTTATGTATGACCAGAGTAAGAGAAAATATCAAAATATTTCGAGAAAGTGTTATAATAGCTAGTAAAAAAAATATCTAATCAAAAAATATCCTAATCGGAATATACAATATGAACCTCGAGAATTAGTTAAAAAAAGGTTGCTGACCGGAGAAAAGACTTTGTCACCAGGAAAAAAGAATCTGACGCAGTCTTTTACGCTCTTTTCGGTGGTATGGTTAAAACTTTTCGCGAACATCATTCTTTCACTAATGAATTTTATTTAAAAAATCTAATTTATATCTTCGATTGAGATATATGTTTTTTGGCTATATCCTGATCGGAATATATTTTGATTCAAAACAGGATATAGAGCAGGAGACTTTACTGTCAGTGGGATGTGAATCACACCTCTAATAAGTGGGTGTCAAGTCACCTATCTGAGGATCCAGTTCTGCCCACATGTATGTGGGTGATATGTTTGAACAAAGGAAAATCATTCACTCAGATGGATGATGACACACATAAATGATAAATGGGTGAAAATGTCACTCATTTATATGGAGCACGAATTTACAGTGTAGGTGACTTAGAAAAACGGACCATCACTTTATGAACGCATATTTCGGCGTAAAAATCTGCACCTCTCGGTTATTAATTTGAGAAAATATGGCTTCCAAAAAGTGTTCTTAATAGAAACTTTTTTTGAGAGTGGAACTTTCCACTTTGCTGTTAACATCAAAATGAGATTTGCCACTTTGGTCTGAATTGTAAAGTGGACAAAAGGGGAACAATACAAATTTTTTCCAACAGCGGCTAGAAAAGAATTCTTTTATCGTCTCGGGGGTTTTGTTTTATCACTTTCAGTTAAATGGATCGAAATTAATTTCTCTATCTCCTCCTTAGTGATAAAAAATTCTTATGATCTGTTGTGATGTTTGGAATATTGTTATTATTAGCTAACAATTGTGACGGTAATCCGTATGGTAGAACGTGATTATAATCCTTTAGTTTGACCTTCTTCTAATTGAGATTGTTGAGATGAGGAAGATGGTCGATTAATCACAGATTTATCTAACACACTCTGCTTATTCTGAGACTTCCTGCTGCCAGTCATCTTAGATAACTCATCTAAAACAAAATTAACTAAAAATTAGCGTACTTCTTCTTTTCTACGGCAGAAAAGTTGAAAAAACGACAAAATGGAAATTCTCAAAAGCAAAGTGGAAAATAAAGTGGGATATATTTTTCCAGCGTGAAAAATAAAGTGGGATATATTTTTCCAGCGTGAAAAATAAAGTGGAAATTCATTATTGAAAATGGAAACTCATTTTGCTCTCGCTTATCTCACTAATCATTGAAAGCACTGCTTCTAAATAATGCACTGGAACTAATATAACAAATCAAGTTATCTTATAATTCACACATACGTGTACATGCATGCGGCTTGGAAGTTCCTTGTCTGAAATTATATGAGAGTCTCATATATTTCGTCTCATTGAGACGTGCCTATATTCGCGCATGTACAAGCATCTGTACGTATTTATCAAGAAATTAGTCTTGGGAACTTTTTCTGTAACAAAGATTAAAAAAAGTCACAGATTGGTTGAGGTATCACTCAATCAGACTGTGTAAAAAGCCTCTCTGTCAGTGCTTTTTGCGATTACAAAGACATTTCTTTGACGTGTTTCTTTTTCATGGAAAATTTTGTCTCATTTAGAAAGAAGTAAAAATACACTTCTCACAAGTGAATGGGAAAATATAATCAATTAGAGGTTAATGTTAAAGACCACAAGATGGATTTAGTCAGCTTATTTACTTTTATTCTGCGAGACACGTCATTCAATCAGTTAATTTAGACTGACGCAAATACGAGAGAGTTCTTTGAGTCAAGAATAGCAGAATATGCTTTTTTCTATGTACATCGAGACCGTAGAGTTTTTTAAAATTAATAGATTAACGTTTTTCAGTGTTTCGACAAATTGTTATTTGTAATGTTGTAAAATTAACTTTGTTTCTTTTGCATCTGAGCTCTAAAGCTTTGACTTTTTAAGCTTTCGAAAGCACAACCCAGTATACGCTAATCTTCTCAGCTGCTTCATGCATAGATTAAAACATACTCAAATCTGCTAGTGTCTTATTCTACTGGTGGATGTCAGCAGTGTAGTTAGGTTTCGCTTTTCCGAACGGTAAACAGAATGTTTCTTTTTTGGATCGCTCCTTCTTTTTTCCACTGTATGCTCAGAAAGTCGTCCAAACGAGCAGCGAGGTAAATTGAAAACGTGGTGTTGTTTGCATGCTGAATAATGATTAATTTAGAACATTTGTTCACTTTAAAGCCGATCCCGAACAACCCTTCCTTCAATGCCAAAATCCAATTTTAGAATTTATTTTGAATTTTTCAGCTACTCTCCTTTCTTCAGCTTTCAATCAGCCCTTGACAAGAGCAAGAGATGGCTTAGAACACATTTCACATGTACAGTCACTCTCAAAAAAGTCAAACTATGCGGAACAAGAGCAAACTTTATGCATTTTCCGACGAAAACCTATTTGTTGAGTAACATATGATAGAAACAAGATGGATACCTGCAGTTTTTGTCATTCTAGAGCCAGAGATTGAACGGGTGTCAGAATATATAACTAGACTATAATGTCGATTTTATTATTAACCGTTTAGAAATTTTTTTATCTTAACGTAGTCTCAACCTTCTTAACAAGGTTTTTTGAATAACAACTATATTCATCTTCCAAACTTCTTTATCTGTCTTTTTTATTCCTTCAGAGTTTTCTATCTTTATTCCACTGAACTTTTCAAGGATTTCACCACCACTATTCAAAAGTAAAGCTGCACATATGATAAGCGAATGTCTAACAAGAATGAATCATGATGAGCTTGAAATGAGGTAAATTCTGAACGAGCTAGCTTTACAAACAATTGTTGTTGCCTTATTATACTGAGGTAAAATCGACATTATGATATTTTACTATATTTTGACATCTCTGTAAAGTTCAGCGCATCTTCTCGTAAACCGGAACTGAACAAATTGTTAAGAAAAATTCTTTATTGCCTGTATTATTTTACCGAAAAACAGATGTTTATTTCCTTGCTATTTCAGGCTATACCTTTTTGGTTTTTCATTTCTGATAAATGCTTCTCACCGACTGAAATCAAATCAAAGCTGAATACAACCGTATTTTGAAGTATTTTCGTCTTCCGAAGAAGTGTCAAGATAAGAAATAAATGATGAACTGACTACTTTGACTTTTCTTTCTATCATATATTTGCAGAAACAAATGCATAAGTTTTTCTCAGATTTTAAGTATCTTTCCGTACTTGATTTAAAAAGAATTGCTTGAGTAAGAATAAAATTAAAAATTGTGAAAATACGTTCAGAATTTAAATTATTTGAAGTTTTTGTGTACACACACATCTATTTGACAAAGAATATATTAGTATTCGTATTCATCATTTATTCACTTATTACTTTTTCTTTCCTTTGATATCTTTAGTAACAATATAGGATAAATAATATTAGATAATTTTAGAGTTGAACAAAAAATTTTTTTGATGTATAATTCAGTATAATACAACCATACAATGGAGACGAATTAAGTAAAATGATCATAGTTCGAGTTTAATATTAAATGAAAGTAGTTAGAACGACAAATTTTTCATTTATTTTATTTTTTTGTTGAATTACACCCGTTGAAAGAGAATCAGAGGTACAAAATATGTTTTAATGGTGATTTTATTATTTTATAGTTGATTCGTTATATCTCATCTTGACTTGTTGTCATTTGTTCTTGAAAACTGCTGTTCGTCCAAAAAACTTCTATCGTATTCCACTTACATTCAATGAGTTAGTTTCATTTATTCAAATAAATCTAAAAAGTGAAATATGTTTAAACAAAATCGACAATTAAATATTACCCGTTGTCCTAAACAACGTTCATGTAAACAGAAATTACCTTGAAAAAGAGAAAATGTATCTCTCTAAAGATAGAAATGAGTCGTCTATTCATAAATATGAATTGTTTGTTTGTTTTTCTTCAATTCAGGTGTTAAAATATAGATGAGTTTGCCTATATTTTCATCTTTATAATGGTCAAGCAACAACGATTATGAATAGTTGTGAACATCGATTTTGCTCAAATATATTTTACTTTATGAATTTGTTTGAATCATCATCAAATGTATTAGATTCATCAAACAAATAAAGATAAAAGTAAAGAGCAGCGATTAGCAAATGCTTAAGAACGATCCGTTGAACACGATATATATTGAAAGAAAATACATTGAACAAATAAGCGGATAGTAACTAAGGTAAAAAGGTACAATTAAATTTGTACTTTATCATTTTGTAGTAAATAGCCTATTCAAAATTTAATTCTTTTTTTTCTGCTTAGAAAGTAGGTGTATGATAGATAAAATTTAAAAATTTTCGATTTCTACACAGTGGTGACATATAAGATCTCATTTTGTTTAATCGAATTTTATCTTTGAATGTTTCTGTTTTTTCAGAAAAAAAAATATAGCAAGAAACAACAAGAAACAAATGATACTTTTCGTCAACAAGAAGAGTTATGTATGTTATTACTGTCACTGATAGATAAAAATAAAATAATGTTAATAAGTTTGTTAATAAGTTGAAATATAACTTATTTAGTTATTTTATTGTTTTAATCTAGGTAGCAGTCAGATGTTAACTATTAGAAGTAGACATGCAGACATATTTACCGGTATATTTTACTCTTTTTTTCGATCAGATTGATTACAAAGTACAAAATATTCAATTTTTAGTTATGTGGATCAGTCATTTTTCTATAGTAAGGCATAGTAGAATTCTTCATCTTTTTTCTTTTTTACCGCAATCGCTTCTTGACAAAAACTCATAAATCGGTGATAACTAGTACCAGTATCAGTACTGATCGTGAGGCGTTTAGTAAACGTTTATTATCTAACCACTGAATTAAGAGAAAAAGGGGAAAAAGCAGCACCTAGTGCCGATTAGAGTGCTGAAAGGTGCCGTAGGGTACTGGGGGTCGTATCACAAAGAAACTTAAACCATGGGAAATGTAGTCTTAAAGTAAAGACCGAAAACTTGAGTCATTGACGCATTTTTCAAATAGCTCAGGCATTTAATGATACGATTCGACGAAAACGGCATTCTAAAGATTAGAGAATAAATATTTCGTTATTTTGCGGGTTTTTGTCCCAAGTTTGTCTCTGTTGTCAACGACTTTTACAAAGTAAACAAAGCGCTAACTTAAGTGTATTCGTAATACGGTTTAACTCCCTGGACTTAAGTCGGTCTTAAACTTAGACTTAACTTTTTTCGTGATACGACCCCCTGCCTTACAAAATGTACGATAGCGGGGTCGGATCCTTTCATCTACGAATAAACTTGGAGAAGGAAGTTTGGTTGTATTTACATCATACTGCTAACAAGACAACAATACTTTAGTTTTGATTCAAATGGAAGAAAAATAATAAAAAAAAGTTATAGTCGGGTTCGATCCCTTTACCCATCCGCCATCTTGAATTTTACGAAGTGAGAACGTTAATGATAGACTAAATCGATAGTTCTGGGTGCTGAGATGCTATACTAAAAAAAAGTGTTTTTTCCCCCTGGGAAAAAAGTGTTTTTTCCCCCTGGGAAAAAAGTCTTGTCATATCTTATTTTGTAGAGAAATATCTACGCTATATAAAATTCAGTAGTCAATAAAATTCTAGAGTGTGTTACAAAAAGCTTTTTGTAAAAGAAAGAAAAGCCGAATGGCAATCAGCAACTATCGGTGTGTGTTTAGTTATATGTTTTAGACATTCGTATTTTTCTATTATTCTCTAGGGCTGTTTTTTATAAGTCTAAAAACTGGTTTTAGCGTGTTGATTTTAGGTGATAATTTCATTTTCGAAAGAATTTCTCGTTTTTTTTGTTTTCTATTTCATGTTTTATTCGCTGATCTATTATTTATTAGTGTTAGATATTTGTTTTATATTTATATTAAAAATTAAACGAGTAATATTTATATGACGTTTATTTATCTATCGAAAAAAAAAACATTAGAAGATAAGAAGAACTTTTGTATTGCTCTAATTCATTGAAAGAATCTAGTTTGATGATTAAATTGTATTTTTTCTATCGATTATCAAAAAAGTTCCACATTGTTGATCGATCAATTTTGACTACTATATACTGAGAAATGTTTTTGATTTTTTTTTAACTCCGGCGCCTTATCCCTTCCCATTAGACAGTCATATCTACTCATAATATAAGAGAAATATCATTGTTTAAACATTTTTTTCTGTAGGAACCTCTTGTCCATTGTCAAAAGCATGATTTTTTATACTCTTTTTATTTTTTTTTAATACAATAGATATGAATTGAAAAGAGTGGGTCTAAAATAAGTATTCTAGTTCGTTGTAGTAATATAAACTCATTTTATTATTCGTGATTGCCTGTTACGTAGAACTCTATTGTTGTAAATAACTAAGTACGTTCATTGTCAAAGAACGTCCTATTACTTCTAGAATTAATTATAAATAGTAACTAAACAGAAACCATAAAAGAGCCTATAAAATGATGTGTTTTGCCCTTGACAAAAGAAATTCTTTTATTAAATGCATTATGTGGAAGAACTAGATTATGTAAGACTTAAAAACTACTGAAATTTTTATTTGATGTCTAGATATGGACATAGGTAGACATGTACACACACGTAAAAGGTTCTACTTTATTTTCTTATTTTTATTTCGTCATTGCACTCGCTCTTGCTCTCTCTCTCTCTCTCTCTCTCTCTCGATCAAATAAAAAAAAAAAGAAGAAAATATAAAAGAACGTAATTAACATTCCAATCTCTATGTGCAATAGGGCATATATAAATGTGATTAAGTTTCAAAAGAGAGACTTTTCTTTCCTTTTTATATCATGAATCGTTTTGTGCATTCTATTTCTTCTCTTCTATATTTATATAACCATTATGTTCAGATACATTTTATGTGCACACACACTCACTAAACAAAATACCAGTAAATTTACTTTTCGTAGGTGCTTTTTCTCTCATTATATTTTTTTTTTTACCGAAGGAAAACGAGTATGAGAGGAAATTATTGACAGCAGCTGATTGTTCGTACGAGAGAGAAGAGACATTAAGCATATGGAAATCAACACTTTACGTTTATAGTAGCACAGAAGTAAAAGAGAGAGAGAGAGAGAATGAAAGAAGAAAATTTCTTTTCCGTCAGAGTATGATGTTGTTTGTATTACATTTTTATACGTGTGTACATACAATTTTGTTGAACAGAAGATGAAGTAGGGGGGAAAATAATAAAAGTAATAGTTGGAGTAGTCTCAAAATTAGACGATCTGTTGTGCATTAAAAATCTATAAAATGTGGAGTTATCAAACGCCTATCCTCACTTTTTCAACGGAAAACAATATAAAGCGGCATTTAAAATGGCTTTTGTGTTAACAATTTGGTTAAATACGTCTAATGAGGTTTGTGTGACAACTGTCCAGCTCTTGAATAGTTGAATAAACACATGAAAATACGGAATATAATATTGAAAAATTGCACTGGTAACCTTAATATAATGTAAATATTTCCAAGTACTAACAGTTGATCAAAAGTATGACAGAATGTTGCGTTTTATGAAGTATACTGAAATAACTGGTTTCTTTCTTATCCTAGATCAATGCTGATGGTTGAGTGGCAAAAAGAAAAAAACTTAATAGATCTGTTGATATATCTGTTGTCTAATATTTATGAGAAAATTATTTAGAAACAACGAGAAGAAAAATACTTTTGCTCACAATTGATGACACCTCTTCGTATCAACAAGATTTGCGCATGACTTATTTTGGAATGCAAATTATGCAAATGAATAACTATCTACCTCCATTAATGACGTTTATATTACTATAGTTACTTTTGTTGTTTATTTTTAGATATGTAAACGGAGATACGCATATCGTTGTCTATATTTGTTTTCTGTTGTGTTTCTTTTTTTCTAACACGCGAATAACATTTTTCCGGTTTAAATCGATTCATTATTGATTATTTAATTGTTTATTCGTGTTATCTCTCGTATCATCTTTTTAATAAGCCAACTTGAAATAACATAAGTCGTATCGGTACGGACAACATATGGAGCTTAGGTAAGATTGACTACTTCATGGCAAAATTTCTACATATCATATGAATATCTCAGATACAGGGTGAACATTTTTTTTTTGAGTTATGGTATTGTAATACTTAAGCCTCCTCCCACTCAGAAATCTATTTTCAACACAGAACATCCGATCTCGACGCCTACTCAATAGTAGATTACAGTTCAGCTTTATATCTCGTGTTTTCCCAGAGTTATCCATAAAACAGTGATAAAAAAGTGGAGATCAGCACTCTCAAGAGCTCGTTGCCATTTTGAGTGCTAAAGCTCTCGGATTGGTCTTAAAATGTAACCAAGAGCTGTTTCTACAACTTAACAGAGCCAGATTTTTGATTTTTGACTTAATTTCTGAAAAAGTAAAGAGTTTCTGGAAGAATTAGTTATTTTTTTCTGAAGTTTTGGAACTTCTTTACTTTTTCAGAAATTAAGTCGAAAATCAAAAATCCGACTCTGTTAAGTTGTAGCTCAGTTACATTTCAAGACCAATCCGAGAATTTTAGCACTCAAAATGGCAGAGAAATCAGGGAAGTATCGACAGCTACTTTTTCACGACGAAAATAACCTACTGACGGTAGGTAGAACTAGTTTACTATGGGTTTTGGACTACGCTGAATCGAACAAGCATGTGCAAAGACATCTGCAGCATATTCATGCACTGTTTGGATTCTATAGGCAGATTTTCGCACAGAAAAAATCTCACTTTTTGTGTACACTGCTTGTAGAAAAACCTCTAGTACTAAAAAACTATAATGGATTCAAAACTGATACTATAGGACTATCCACTGATGTATAAATGTCAAAATTGATTTTTTTGAGTGAGAGGGAAGTTTTAAATGGATCAGCAGTAATTTAGCCTGATTCTATACACCATCACCAGAAATGATGCACGTTTTCATTAAATATCTTAAAATAAATTAACTCTTATTTCTGACTTTGTTTTTTAGTGCGTTGTTTTCAGTATTCTTATATACTGTCTTTCTGTAAATATATATCTATATCTATTTCTTAATTTATTATTCTTACTCTCACGCTGATGTACAGAAATTGGCTTGGTAGTCATCATCAAGTTAATGTCGTAGTACCGTCTGTTGTATCCGCGGATCAATATTCTTCGTCTTCGTCAACTAGTCAACACCATCATTTACATCATTACCATCATCCACAAGATACCTCATCCCATCATCATTCTCAAGCCAGACTTAATCATCAATCCCAACAACAGCAATTATTGCAGTTAGCTCAATTACAACATCATCATCATCATCAACAACAACAACAACATATCAGTCAAATTAATAATAATACAAGTAATAATCAGATTATAACTGGTAAATTTCTTTCTATATTAAATGTTAAAAGTGCACAGTTACGGTGTCTTTCTTCTTTAATCTTCTTCCGAACAATGTATAGACTAGTTCTTCGTTATAATCTGATCATTTCTGCAGTGCACGGACTAGAACTTAGCTGTCAAACTTTTTAGTTTCTCTCTAGTTCGACAAAAGACATATTTCAGAGATCTCACAATCAGTTTCAAAAATCAAAAATATCTGTCACTTTTCGTTCAATTTGTTGGATGCACATTCAAGTTCAAAATGGCATCCATTGCTATCACAAAATAAACGATGAAGATTGTCTGAGTTAAGACGATTATTCTCGACACAAAAAAATAATACTGCTGATTATTTCTTGAGTAACATATGATGCAACCCAACAACGAAGTCGGATACCTGCTGTTTTTCTTATTCTGAACCTAAGGCTTGAGCACATCTTTTCTTAAAAATAAGCTTAAAAATTGTTTCCACAAAGTAACGATTGATAATGGGTATTTTCATTAAAAATCTTAAACAGTCTACTTCTAGCGAAATAACCCATTTTACGCTATTCTGATGCATAGTTGCCAAAAGTCCTATTTTAGCTGGGTTACATGAACATATAGTTCAAAGAATGAAAGTAACCGTTTCCAGAAGGACACGTATGATTCAGGATATTTCCTTTGACTACATTCATAGGTTCAACGTGTAAAGCAGCTTTTATACAAGAGTTTATGCTGAAGTATTTTGAGTGAGTTATGAATTTTTCAATTGTGTATGAAAGTAGGTTAAAATGGATAATTAGTTATTTCATCTAACGTAGATTTTTAGTTGGTTTCTAAATTTTTTAATGAGAAAGAACCTACTAGAGTTCTCCGAAAATTTTGGCGTTATACTTAGAAACGAAGCTCTCTGTTCATGAGAAAAATCAATATATTTGCATCTGAAATGTTTCAGTTTTCTTTTATCGACAGTATTTACCATTTTGTTCACTTCACGCGTTTAGTCAAAGAGAAGTTCTTTGACTCTAAGTCGAGTGCAGCAATAAAAACGGCTTTTCAATTTTCGTAAGCAATTGGTCAACGATCTATTAAAGTTGCCTAAGTTTCTTGCTTCACTCAATAAATACCGAATCATATCGAACGTCCTTCACTTGCTGAACTTTTCTTGTATATGTTTAGATCCGTCGTCTAACGCTGATTATTTTCTTCATATTCAAAATTCCACTGTACCAAATTCAACAAATCTAAGTAAAAAGCAACGTTTAGAACAATTAAATTTATTAACAACAGCTGCAGCGGTGGCTGCTGCCTCCGTACCCACCTCTATTCTTAATGATACATCAAATCTAGTTAGTGATTCTCCACCTCTTCTAACCACCAATGTTGCAAATCATCGTACACAACCATCGAAAGTATTAAAACAACAGCAACAATCATCTTCGAAAAAGCAACAGTTACAATTGATCGATAATGATCAGCAACGACATGATGGTGGAGAAGCTGTTACTCAAGGATCGTCATCGTCTCAAATTTCCTCTACGACAACAGAAGACGATTCAACAGCACGTCACCATCATTATCATCATCACCATCACCATCATCATTTGTTGTTGACATCTCCTGTACCGTCACAAGTACCAGAACTAATAGGTGCGTATACAAATAAAGTACAAATAAAAGAAAAACAATAAGTTAAAAGTGATGAAAAGCTTGTCAAAGACGAGAGATATTGCAAATTATGTATTGAAATTCTTCGTTGAAAAAATATTCACTTTGATCCTTTTCAGAAATCAACCTTTCAAAATTTGCTAAAGTCATCTGAGACTAGTTGACTGTTTATTATCATGTAAAGGAGACAATATTGTACAATTTCTTATGCAGAATTTTAACTGAGTCTTGAATCTGCAGCATGATGTTAGTTAGATAAATATTGGTAATCACTTCGATCGTTTTGTAACATTTAGAACTTGTTCATATCAGTTTAACTATTTCATGCAGCTTATGTAAATTGTGTTTTCGATTTAGATTCATCCAAAATTTCTGTTCAAAGTTTAAAGCGCAAACACGACGATTCAATTGATATGACTGTTAAACAGCAACAACAAGAATTAGTCACATCTTCATCATCAGCTACTTCTTCTGTATCGGCGGCTGTTGTTTCACAAGCTTCAATAATAAGCACAAATGCAAATGGAATTCATTATGAAACGGGAGCGATCGGTAATGTTCAACCTGCTCAACAAGTTCATACAACCACACAAAAATATCAGCAGCAGCAGCAGTCGCAACAACTATCAGTTGTTGCCATGCAAGAACAACAAGATCAAAAACAACCAGTTGCACCCACAAACGACGGTAATTAACAAAAAATTGTCTTATTATTTAATAAAATTTGATTTATCTATTTATTCTAGGTGATTATCAACTGGTTCAAAATGAAGTGTTGTATTCAATGACGAATTCGTACGAAGTATTGGAATTTCTTGGTCGTGGTACATTCGGTCAAGTTGTTAAATGTTGGAAAAAGGGTACCAATGAAGTAGTAGCTATAAAAATATTAAAAAATCATCCGTCCTACGCGAGACAAGGTCAAATTGAAGTATCAATTTTGTCACGTTTGGGTCAAGAAAATGCTGATGAATATAATTTAGTTCGTGCCTATGAGGTGTTTACACATAAAAATCATACATGTTTAGTATTTGAAATGTTGGAACAAAATTTGTACGATTTTCTAAAACAAAATAAATTTTCACCTTTACCATTGAAATGTATTCGACCAATTGTGCAACAAGTATTAGTTGCTCTACATAAATTGAAACAGTTGGGTTTAATTCATGCTGATACAAAACCAGAGAACATTATGTTGTTGGATCCAATTCGTCAACCATATAAAGTCAAAGTAATCGATTTTGGATCGGCTAGTCCAGTATCGAAAGCAATTACGTCAACATATTTACAATCAAGATATTACAGGTACTTTAGACAATCTGATCTATCTCTATCAAAAATATATACAATTGTAGAAATTCTCAATGGAATAGTTCACTTTATTTGTCCATTTTAGAGCCATTGAAATTTTACTTGGATTACCGTTCTGTGAAGCAATTGACATGTGGTCGTTGGGTTGTGTTATCGCTGAATTATTTTTAGGTTGGCCACTCTATCCGGGCTCATCTGAATATGATCAAGTAAAAATTTTCTTCATAGTCACATTTTCTTCTCTTATGTATCTTCATTTCTATTTAGATACGTTATATATCTCAAACTCAAGGTTTACCACCTCAATCAATGTTATCAAATGGAACAAAAACGCAAAGGTTTTTCAATCGTGATGAAAGAGAATCACCCTATCCATTTTGGAGATTAAAAGTTCGTATATGATCGTAGTGTTTATAATCAATAAATACGTTTATCTTATTTTAGACACCCGAAGAACATGAAGCTGAAACAGGTATCAAATCGAAAGAAGCAAGAAAATATATTTTCAACTGTCTCGACGATATGGCACAAGTATGTGTATTCAAGTTTGTCTCCTTTTAACTCCTCTATTACAATCTTTTTATTTAGATCAATGTTCCATCAGATTTGGAAGGTGTTGAATTAGTGGCAGAAAAATTAGATCGTCGTGAATTTGTTGATATTTTAAAACGAATGTTACATTTGGATCAAGAATATCGCATAACACCAGCCGAAGCTTTGAATCATCCATTTGTCACAATGGCACATTTAGTCGATTTTGCACATTGTAACAAGTAAGTTGAGCCTTTTGTAAAGTAATTTCGTGTCATTTGTAACACTATAAGCTCACTGCTAAAGTATTCATTGTTTTATTTATCATGTTTAGTGTTCGCCATAGTGTTCAAATGATGGAAGTTTGTAAACGTTCAAAACCGCCAACTGTACCAGTAAATTTGGTATCAGATTTGAACAGTAGTTTTCTAAACGGTTTTAATGGACAAATGACATTTGCTTCCGCACAACAAATGGCATTACAACAACAACAGCAAGCGGCACAACAACAAGCACAACAAGCACAACAATTACAAGCTTTTCGAACAACACAAGTACGTGAAAGAACATACCATCATTTATTTTGTTAAAATTAAACCTAGTAACATTTTAAATAATATTTGACAGAAGCAGTCATAATTGTCGAATAAAATAACTATTTATTCTTTATTAGATAACATACCGGATGTTTTGGTCTCTTCTTAGACCGAAACGTCTTCAAAAGAAATATAACACCTTTCAATTAAATAATGTTTTAGGGTCGTGGTGGTGATATTTATGTTTCGTATCCAATTCCAGCTGCAGCTGCATCTTATATTCCGAACATAGCATTGACTCAACAACTTGCTCAAGCGCAAGCAGCCGCAGCACATGCAGCCAGACAACAAATACCAGCATTATCTTTGATACCACCATATCAAGGTATGTTGTTGTTGTTGTTGTCGATGAACTGAAGTTTAGTATCATCAATTACTATTATTTTCTATTTTTAGATCTTGGTTCTCCGTTGTTTGGTACTCAAACAGCAGCTGCAATGTTATCAATTCCTACACAGTTACCATTAGGTACTTTACAGCCAATTGGAATACCTATTTCATTACCAATGGTTCAAGCTGATCAAACAAGACATTTTCTAATTAACGTAAGTTCCACAGACAGTTATAGAATATAAGTAATAATTAAAAAAATTAACTTGATGAGATATTTTTACTTTGATTGAAAGAAAGCATTTGTCCATATATGTTAAATAATACGTACACTAATGAACTTATTCCCATCAAAAACATAAAAATATGCTATATTTACTTAATGTATTACTATAAAAGTTGATTGTCTCTTGCATCTTTTACTCAGGATGTTGTCTTTACTTTGTCTAGAATAATGCCACTGCCACGTGGGGTCCAGCGAATCAATTTCTTGTTCCACCTACGTTTGCCGCTGCGGCCGCTGCTGTTGCTCGACGAAATAGCGTACTACTACAAGATGCAGATCAACTATGGCGTGCACCATTAATGTCATTTGATCCAAATATTGATTCTACTCAACAACAGCAACAATCGACGTCGAATAAAGTATCAGCTGCCACCGCTTTATATCCATTAGAATTAAATGATTCAAGAATGTTTGCTCGTATAAATCATCAACATCAACCAACATCATCAACAAATTCTTCTAATAGCTCTAATAATCGCTGTCAAAGGTAATATTTTTTTCGATGTTGTTCATGTTTCCATGTTTTTTTCCATATTTCTGCGATATTTTTCATTATGCTTCTACGTGTGTTTTTATAGGTGTACCCTTTTCTTTTTTGCGCGTTTATTTTATTATGGCTTTTAGTGTCATTTTCCATGTATTAGGTTCAATTTATTCATTTTTAGAGATCATGTTTTCTCTATGAATCAAATGAGCGCTACTCTTCGATTAATTTTCTAAGTAAGACGATCATATGATGCAACAGTTTTATTTAGCGTTTCTGCATTCTGTTGAGTGATGTGATGTTCATATGTTATCCTATGCATAAAATGATTTTTTTAAACAGTTATACTTTTTCTCGATAGAAGAATTTTTTCCGTTTCAAGTCTTCTGTAGAAAACAAATCTTATTGGGTAGAGAACTAGAAGCTTTATATGAGAAAAGTGGCTTTGGATAAGTTAGATTTTTAATTTTATTTTTAATATTTCTTTCATATTTCATGTAAAATTCTCAATTGAGAATTTTGTTGCTGTTTATTGATGCTTTAAATTTGTTGAAAAACAAAAGAAAAAGCTTTTTAATATTTATTAGAAGTGTGAAAAATGATGGTCCCATATTAATTACATTCGATTTGTAGACTAGCGTAATTCATTGATTACGAAGTCTTATTCAATCTAATAGTCGACATTTTCTATACTTGGTTTTCCAGTGAAGGTCGTATGTGTTCATGTTTTTAAGATAAATATTGTTAAGTCTTCCTTGTGATCTTACTCAACCTCCCGGTGGTGTATGTATGCTGATGGTACGACATGATTGCACACACATACAGCTAAAATAATAACAACAGCGGGTTTATATCTGATAATCTTTTGTTAACTACTATCTTCTTCTTTGATCTTTTGCCTATAGCTTATTTAATTACTACTTCTTGCTTCTTTATGCTATTTCAGGTATGTTCCAAAAGATGTGAACATAAACAATAATAATAACAATAGTAATCGACGATATAATTCTAATAACGATCAAACTAAAATTAATAGTAGTATCAAATTGATTAATCAATTAAATGCTCAACAACAACAGCAACAACATTACATTCAACAATCTTATCCAGTACAACAAACTCAACAGCAGCAATATGTTGGTACAACAGCGTCAACTTCATCCTGTGGATCATCTAGTTCTTCATCTGTGGCATCTATGCCTCTGTCTCAACACGATAATCCACAAAGACCTGTTTCTGTTATTACATTATCGTCCGATTCAGATGATGAAAAAGATATAACACCAACACATCAAAGGTATACACTCAACTCTCATGTAGTCCGTCAGTCATGAGTATTCTCAGAATATTACATGAATTCTGTTAAAAATAACACAGAATACTTGGTTTTTTGACAAAAAGTAGCATTATGTACGCTTAAAAAGTAATAATATTGATGGATAGTTTATGGGTGATATTTTATGATGTAATGCTTGCTGAAACTCGCTGTAAGTGATAGACTACCATCAGAGTTCTGGAGATCATACAGAAATCCGCAGCAACCAGATGTCACACTCACCCATTGCTTTAGGCTGAAACCAACTCAGAAATCGACAGCAAAATCTAAGAGTTCTCTGGAAACAATCTAAAGAATCAGAATCTTCTGGATTAAGTGTGAACTTCTTTCTGTATCATCCTAGACTGAAGTTAGGCATGCACCAGTTACAGTTAACTGTAAAACTGCTGATAACTGTAACTGTAACTGCTCATAACTGTAGGCAAATATTCTAGAGTGAGTTAGTCTTCTATGATTTGCATACATTTTAGAATAGAGACATCCTTAAAATGTATGCAAATCGTAGAATAATTCGTTCTAGAATATTTGCCTACAATTATGAGCAGTTACAGTTTTACAAGTATAGTTAGCTGGTAAAAAACTGTAACTGGTGCATACCTAACTGAGGTTAAGAGACTTTTCTCCTGATGAAAATATTTTTATTTTCTTCCTGCGCAGCCGCCATCTTATGACGAACAGACTGACATTTTTCGTTTTATGATCTTTAACTTACAGTCAAGGAAACTACTATAATTTCACATTTTTTTTTGTATTTTAGAACGGTGTTTAATGCACCTCCAATTATTTCTAATCCGTCATCAAAGCATAAACATCTTCAACAAGTGCCTGTTAATGATCATAAATCGCATGATAATAAGCAGCAAATAAAAAAAGAACGACTTAGTATAGATACAACAAATAATATTATACAGCAGGTAAATGAGCATGTGTAACTCGTATAAATAGAGTATTTCTAATGAATATTTTTCTTTTCAGTATCAAATGCCGTCCAGTCTTTTATTAAATCCGTCGTCAAATTCAAAGCCTGAGCCAACATTTTACGGTAAGCTAACAGCTTCTTAACTACATTGATTGAGCTAAAGGGTGACAGAATAATAATCTAATTACATATAAAAATGAGATGGGTGCACGGTGATAATTATTCTTTTTCTATCTTTTCTTGCTTATTTAATTGTTCATATTATAATTTTTTTCTCTATATTTTCTTTGGTATGTATGTAGACTATCAGCAACATCAGCACGATTGTCGACAACAAGCTCTTCTTGGTTCGCTTGTTTATAATGATCCAAGGTATGATGATTATTTCTTTTATGATTATGCTTCTAGCATGTAAAAGAAAGGGCATGGCTTTTAACAATATTATCAGTTGATATAGGAAGGATCAAATAAATTTATATGACAAAATTTATATTGATTTTTATATTTTTTAGACACATGAGTTTATTTTTGTCACCAAATAGCTTTGTAACAACTGCCAGTCATCATGCACATCATCCATCGGCACATCAACTATATTCATCAATGAGTCCAACAACAGCCGCTGCTGCTTTAGCTGCTGCAGCTGCCGCTCAAACAAATAGACATCATCATCATCGACGTTTATATTAATCGTTTTATATTTCATTTTCTTTTTTTGTACATAGTTACCTTTTTGTTGAATGTGCATGTGCGTTTATCTAACGTGAATAATATGTTCTCTGAAACAAAACAAATAGTATGACTTAAAAAATGTGTGACTTTTTTTGTTCTTATTTGTTTTCTTGCACTTTTTTTTATTTATATGTTTAAGTCAAGCACTTTGTGTAGTACACTCGTTTTCTTTTTTTTTCAATGAACAGATAAGTGCAGTTTTGCCTTTGACACACAAAGTTTTATTGTGCAGAGTGCTTTTACAATTGAGAAACGACATATGTTAGAAGCCGAGCAAGCAATGCATAATAATAACTTTTAAGTATACCTTTTCTTCATGATGTTTGATGCTTTTTTCTTTTTTTTCTTTCTTCGGTGTAATTAGGATGTGACGATATTTTATTCGTTTCTTTTTTTTTTTGTTTGTTTATTGCACGTTCTTCATTTATATTCTTATTACTTTTGCTGGCTTTCTTCTTCTTTACAGATTCTTTTTGTCCTCTTTGTTTATTTAAGAGAAATTTAAAAATATGAAGAAGAAATCTATGAAAAATTGGTCTCAATAACAGTTTCTTTCTTTCACTTTCTCTGTCTCTCTCTCTCTCCTTAGGTGAACGCTTTGCATTTTGTTTGTTTGTGTCTTTCATTTTTTGTTGTTGTTTCTTTGTTGTACATTTTACTATGAAATAGAGCGCGCGATGTGTTGTCGTGTGTTGTATATAGCCGGTTTTTCTTCTTCTTCTAGTTCTTTGGACATGGTTTGCTTTTTTTTCTCAATATGATGATTTAATTGTAGTGTGTTCTCTGTTTTTTTTGTGAAAAACTTTATTTGTCTACTTATACTGTATTTCAGGGTTGCCAACTCTCACCCAATTTCTTCGACTCTGAGATTTTTTTTTGTCCAAATGATTTTTTACTTTTTGCTAGAGTATAGAAGGAAAGGGACCTTTTTTTTTTTGAAATAGTTTGACACATTCCTCTAAAGACAGAAGATCAATAATAATCATCAACAATATCTAAAACGTTTACCTTCCAGTAGAGGAGACTTGAGATATAGTTGAAAAGCGAACGCTTGTCACGAATAACGGTTGGTAAAAAAGTTTCCGTCCTACTTCGATCGTATAGTTTTTCTGCTATGCTATGACTCACACTTTTCTCATTCAGTTTTACAGCAGATTTCAGCTTATTTTCTACTTTTTTTCAATTGATGTTTCACAGTTGTCTACACTATGGCTTTCTATGATTAAAAAATATTTTGAAAAGAAATGTCGTCAAAAATCTTAGGTTTTGAATAAAAATCTACTCATTTTAAATAGCCTAGCAATCTCAACTGTGTGAGATATCAGTTTACATTCGTAGAAATTGAATGCTGTTACTAGAACATCTAATTCACTTTTAAAGATCGCACATGATTACTTTGAGTAAATGTTGAATAAGTTGAAGAATTTCTTGAATTGAATCATATCCATATGATCTAAATGATTCAAAAGCCTAGAGAACTGTCTACAACGTAGAAAGCTTTTTTCCTGTAAAAGTGAAGATATTTTGACTGAATATCAACAATAATCATCCATTATCGGAATATAATAACAGCTAATGTGTAAAGACCATAAAATTGACTATTTTTGACAGGCATAAAGACATAGTCTTAATTTTAGAAAATCACTGTGTAATATGTTTATTTTTAATTTTGTGGAAAAAATAAGTAAGCAAAGTCGAATGTGGCAGTGTCAGTTTTAACCTATATGAATTACTTGCTTGTCCAAAGTATTTTTTGACGATATCTCTATTTCTCTATCATTCTGGAGGAAACTTTATGCCTCATTTGAAAGAATAGAAAATAAGCTGAAATCTGTATAGAATGATAAAAGAAAATGTATGTAGGAATAAAGGTGAGTATGGAACAAAGGTGTTCAGCAGAACCTTCCTTAACATCCGTCATTAGTTTATATTGACAACTGTTCAATTTTTTTTTCAGTTTATCTTGTTTAAAAAAAATAGTTGATATTATTTCAATGGGTGTTAGAATAGGCTGCTTTTTTTCTTGAGAAAAAATGCATTGACTATGAAAATGTAATGTAGAGGTCAAAAGAAAAGCTTATACTTATTTACAATAATACCAGCGAAAAAAAGTGTCGTTCAATTTTTTTCCTGAATTCTTCCATTTCTGAGAAGTAGATCCATTTCGATCTGTAGATCTTTGCAGTTGGCAACCCTGTTGTATGTATGTACACAATTTTATTAACACAAACAAAATTAAATATTCATTCGTTCATATATATAAGCGTGTATCTAATAATAAATAAAATAATCAAATAAGTACAATAGATGGCTTTTTTCAATCATTTAGATTGATGAACAATATTTGCCTTGGTAAATCAATATTTCGTGGTCTTATAAGAGGATTTTTCTTTCTCAATATCCCTCATCTTGGATATCTGTTTTACATCTCTTAGCAATGAAAAAAAACATCTAAAAGTGCATACTTCTTTGAGAACGATTTTTTTCGGATGAATAGAAAAACACAAAGACTTCTAAATATTTTTCGACACAGTTTTTGCTACATTATACATTGAAAACACGTCTGGCGAATTGGAATGATCCACCATTGAATTTATTGTTGTTGATAGTTTTTTTTTACTAAGTTTTTAAATTTTTGAATACTTTTCAGTAGCCGCTTTTATTTTCTGCCATGTGATAGACTCCAACTAATTTCTTTCACCCAGAGAATTGTTTCATCAATATTTTTAATAACTCTCTGTTTAAATAAGAATCTCAACTCAACCTTAGTACAGAATTGACCCAGTTGTTGAGGTTTTATCAAAATCTTAAAAATCAATTCTTCTTTTATCTTAACTCTATGGAATGTGATCTTAATTTGACCATTGACTTAACATCCATCCAGAATTAACCCTTTGAGGACACCGTGGTACATACGTTGTACCACCTATTTTTTAGTAAAGAAGAAAATGTTTTGTTTACATTAAACTATTAGACCTATAAGGTCATATAGGTCATAGGTGGACCCATTTGTCATCTCATACTTATCTTTTCTTTCTTTCTACCTCTCATATAGATTCTTTTAACCCTTTCAGGATTATTAAGAGCCATGATAGCTAAGGACTTCTAATTTTGTGTGTCATAGCTCTTATCAAATCCTGATCACCCACTAATATAACTTTGGGACTCTTTTACTGGATAGTTTGTGCGATGTAAGCGATTTATTTTTTTGTCCATAAAGTAGTAATAGCTTCTGACCTAAGAGATATGAAAACTTTTTCTTTTTACAAAGGTCTAGCCACGACTCTACTCTATCGACGATATGGATTTCGTGAGTTGGCTGTTAGTAGTCAGTAAAATACAACTATTTTACAGATGAGGATCGTTTTTTTTTTGTTGAAAATTCGAGATTCTCTGTGAAAAAAATTCATAATTCCGTCTAGGAAGTGATTGCACGAAAGCGGTGACCTAGCGTGCTCAATTTTTTTTTTAAATTTAATTCTGATTTTGTCAGTTTGTAGCCCTACTAAAGTTGAGTCTATTCTGAAATTTTTAGCCTATGTTTCATTGATCGGGAATAAATATTTATCTCGACACATCACTCTATTTCACAGCATTAATGACTTTTTGTATGGTCGACCATACAAAAAGTCATTAATGCTGTGAAATAGAGTGATGTGTCGAGATAAAATATTTATTCCCGATCAATGAAACATAGGCTAAAAATTTCAGAATAAACTCAACTTTAGTAGAGCTACAAACTGGTAAAATCAGAATTAAATTTAAAATAAAAAATTGAGCACGCTAGGTCACCGCTTTCGTGCAATCACTCCTAGAAGCAATCACTTTGACTTCAAATTTGCAGCAAAGACTCTATAGTATCTGCAGACTACCTAGCCAAAGTATGAAGATTAACTATTGTGTGGTTCTGGAAATTCATTGAAGAGGAGTACCGACTTTTATCAGTAAGATTACACACTCACCTCTAACTTAGAGAAAAATTTTCAATAAAATTTTTTCGTTCGAAAACCGTATGTGCAGTATGCTATTCGACCCAGTTTTTTTTTATGACATAAATTATTTATTTTGTTCCTTAAAGGTTAACAAAAGAGAATATATAGAATATTACAGCAAAAAGAGGTATTGATTTTTTGACATTAATAAAATTGAAGAATAACACATACATAAACCATAGTTTAGTTTTAACAAAAAAAAAGCTTTGTTCTTCTATTTACATGTACGTTTTGTTGACATCATAAAAATAAAAAATAGAACAACAAAACAAGAGAAAAAATTTGATCTCGTAGTTACGCAAAACTAGGTGATCATGGGAAAAATTTAAGAATAAATTACTCTAGGACAGACGAAGAAGTTTTATAGACCTTGAATTGCGTTTTCTGTACATTTTGAAACGTGAGCCAGTCAAGTTTCGTATGATATGCCTTTATAGTTAATCTATTAGGAAATTTTGAATTTTTTCTAAACTTCATTGATTTATAATACAACTTACTCGGAGAAGTGGCAATTAAAAAAGCTGTCCAAGTTTGTTGGTAGAGCACAGCATCTAAAGATTCTTCCAGCTGTTTAGCAAATTTTATCCAGTAATTAAAAATATGGCCTTTTAATGATAATTCCCTCGATAGTGTTAGAGATATTCGACCCAGTTTTGTCCGCTGATCTCAAATATGTTATTAGTTTTGCTTGAAAATATATGGGGAGTGAAAAGGGCGCAGTCTTTGGTGCGAATTAGAAGTCAAAGTGATACTCCTAGACGGAATTATGAATTTTTTTCGCAGAGAATCTCGAAAAAAATCGCTTACATCGCACAAACCATCCAGTAAAAGAGTCTCAAAGTTATATTAGTGGGTGATCAGGATTTGATAAGAGCTATGAGTATAAGTGGCCAGGATTTTGTTAGTGGCTTGACGTTGTCCCAAATTTTTTTAAAGTGGTAGACATTAGCGCAGACTAGTGTGAATTATAAAACTGTGAGTGGTTGGACAAAACCAGTTAGTGGATGGACTGAGTCCACCTAAGTCTGCCCAGTGGCTACGCTACTACTATACGTAATATGAGAGTACGCTGTTTCAATGCACCGAATGTCTGCACCATCTATATTCTGTCGTAATAATAAAAATATCAATAAAAATTCTTATTTGAAAGTGTCAACATTTAAATGAGAATCGAAAAACATTCTATACTGTTTCACCTAAACTCTGTAGTCAAGTTAATATAAATTATTTATTTGATATATGTATCATCCAATCAATAACGAGGGTGGAAAAGAGAACAAAAAAAACATTGTTTATTTATTTATTTTCATTATATATCGACAAGGTTATTTCGGTATTTCATAGTTTCTTTTATTCTTATCTTTCGCGATACCACATGTTTCACTTTTTTTTATTAGTTGTACTTGTAGAAGTATTTCTTTATTTTATTGCGACGTTCCTCTTCTCCTGCTTTATAAAGATAATAGAAATGATGTTTTTTCTTGCTTTATACTTTTCATTTTAGATTAAGTACACGAGCGTATGTCTATGCATAAACAAGCAGTGGTATCATCAAAAATAACTCAAAAAATGGATTCAAATCCAAAAGACTATAAAACTAAAGTATGTTCATTTGGCATTTAATTTTTGTTGACGGATGTTCATCAGATGAGAAATTCATTCGTTGCCGCTTTATTTGATTTGGGTAGTTAAATTGTTGTGAGATCAACCACATTTGACATTAAAACAGACATAAAAACTAGCGGTGTAGTCAGGATTTTGTTAGTGGACGGGCGTTGTCTCACTTTTTTTCAAAGTGGTAGATATTAGCACACAATAGTGTGAATTATCAAACTTTTAGCGGGTGGGCTGAGTCCATCCCAGCCCACCTGGTGGTTACACCACTAATAAAACTTTAGATTAAAATTTAAATCGTTTAGTTTCATTTTCATTATAATTTTATTCGACGATATAACGAGGATTTGGAGATCTATCTTAAGTTGAACACGTTTTTTTTGACAGCATCAGATTAAACAAGTTCATATTGAAGAAACATTTCGGAACTAACGAACAGGTGTTTTTGAGGATAAGAAGTTCTTAATATTTGAAAAGCTGAAAAGTTCAGAAACTCTATTAAGTTTTATCTCAATTTGAAAACGTGTCCGTTCGTTCTGACAATGTTTTCATATGAGCTTCTGTTATCTGACGCTATCAGAAAAAATTCTACTCGACTCTCTGGAGACTCGATTTTCAGCAGTAATTTGAAGACCTAGTTCCCGGGACGGACGTTAGATTCATGAGTATGATCAAAAATAACCTTTTGAAAAACTGTACTTTAATGTAAAATCGATTGACAATTGAAAGAGTTTTATTGTAAATAATTTGCTGATTTTCTCATTTCGTTCTATATTTTGGGAGAAGTTCATATGTTCTACACTTCTAAACTGAGAGAAATCGAGAGGCTGTTACAAGGTTTTTCTCTCAGTCTTCTTCGGTATAAACTATAGATGATTTTTAGAGTGAAATGACCGTCCATATGAAATTTCAATTATTGCGTCAAGCGATTGATGTGCGGGAACAAGAAATTTTAAAACTTGTTGAAAAACATTATAGTGAGAATAATAACACTTCAGACACTAAGTTTTTGGCATTCTTTGATAATCAAATTCAATTGGTACATAACGCTGTACAAAAATTATCATGTGAAACAATGCAACCGGAGAGTGATTATACTGTTGTACAATCGTATGAATATATGACTGTTGATGATACATCTTCATCGTCTTCATCAAGCAGTAGTTCACAAAGTAGCAGAAAACCGGAATCGAAGAAAAAAAAGTCATCATCAATGTCTAATAAAATGAAACGTTTCGAACAACGGTTAACACAAATTGAACAACAAATGAAAGCACCCACTTCGATTCCACAACAACGACAATCGGTAGAATTCGGGAATAAAGACAAACGTAAGTTTTATTTGAAAAAGTTAATACAGTATCGTACATACGAAAACGTGCATGTTAATATTGGAATAACTACAGGCAAGAACATTGCATCTAGGACTGTGACAGTTACCAGTTACTGTTACCACCGTTACTCGGTAACTGTAACTGCTGAACAGTTGACGTTCTTGGTAACAGTAACGGATAAACAGTTACCGTACAAGTAACGATAACGACCAGTTACAAGTAACGGTAACTGTTCAGTATATCTTTCAAGAGTCAAATCTCTAAATATCTAGGTATCCAGGGTGGAAGTTCGTAGCCTCACCCTCAGCCTGGATACCTAGATATCTGACTCTTGAAAGATATACTGAACAGGTACCGTTACTTGTAACTGGTCGTTATCATTACTTGTACGGTAACTGTTTATCCGTTACTGTTATCAAGAACGTCAACAGTTCAGCAGTTACAGTTACTGTAATGCTAATGGTACCTGTCACAGCCCTAATTGCATCATGACACAGTGCAATTTTTTTTCAGGTGCCCGACTCAAAGCATTTTCTTTGCCTATCAACTCTGGCCAAAATTTAGTCGGAAAAAGAGATGTCATCAAAAGCGAGTAACGATGACAAATTCAGACTAAAGCCGCATGCATTTATTCTTGTATGTAATAGTCGAAAAAAACTTTCTATTCGAGGGCAGTAATGTTTGGTCCACACCGATATTTTCTCACTCTATAAAAAACGGCTCAAAGTCTAAAAATTCTAGTTGCATCTCTGACATACGCTAAACATACTTTGCCATATTACAGCTGATTGTCAAAAAATTCACATTCATAACAGGGGCGTACTTAATGGAGGTTTATGAGAATGATTACTTTCAGAAAAGCTTCTGTTTTATGTCCATCGTTCTTCAAAAAAATATCTGTTTTGAAAGAACGAAAACATTTTTCTGACAGGACCACTCCTCTGTTCTGACATGCTAGGTACGCTCGTGATTCATATTAACTAGAGAAAAGTTTGTCATAGATGAATTTCTCATTTTTGACGATTTTAAGGATTTCTCGTTTCAAGATTTGTTATTTAATAACTACAGCATTATTTAAGGTAACAACAACAATTCCTCAAAATGTCATCAACAGTCTGGTATCGAATTAATCCGCTCAAAACCGTTAACTGTTTGGATTAAAAAATCCATAAATAGTTTACTATCAACAGCTAAAAGAAATGAAATTTCTTGTCAACAACATCTACCGGGTGTCAATTATCTTCTATCTTTACCTTTGAGTGCATTCGTATCTCGAACAAAAACATCACCGATGACTACAATTGAGAAAAATTTAGAAAATTTAAAAATAAATAATAATAACAATAACAATAACAATATGTTGAAACAACAATTACAACCGATTAAAAATGAAAAATTTGAATTATTAGATAATGATAATAATTTATTATCGGAAAATGAACGGTAAGTAAGATATAGAATTAGACAACTTGTAAATAAGATAAAATCAAAATATATTTTCTTTTGAAATGGACAGACTATGATTTTTTCTTTAATTGATTATCTCTCTTATTACTTCATAAAATAAATTTATTTCATCATCGTGAGACAGAGATGGATGAGTACAACAAAATTTTACTTAATACAAGAGATATTTAAAAAAAAACTTATTTTTCAACAACAAGGAGTTCTAAGAGATTTGAATAATTGTTTCTAACTCTTATTTTTTCTTTATAGCATGAAGTTTTTAAAAAAAGCCTATATCTTTTTTGGGAAATGTCGATGGGAGTTTTTTCATTAACATTTTTAAAATCAAGTACTCGAGTATTTCAACAACAACAAAAAAAGTCACGAATACGAGTATCCTAAAATTTGTACTCAAGTACACGGGTAAATACTCGTGCTCGCCCATTTCTGATCTGAGACAACAATTAATAAATTGCCAGTTATTGTTCAAATATTTCTAATAGTTCATTTTTTGTTTTACAATGTTAATTTAGCTATTTTTTTTTCTAGTCGAAAATGGTTATGTACGATTAATGATGGTCAATTTTGTTCAACATCAAAACCATCTATAATTTCAACAACTCCAATTATTTATTCAAAAGATTATTGGATTAATAATAATAAACAAAAAGAACAACATCAAAATTTATTTCGTCCATGGTTAGCAGACAATACAAATAAACTTTCGACAACTGTCGATTTAAATGAACATCTTCAACAATGTTCAGAACGTGTTAAAAAATTACACAATGACTATTTAGTAGCCATTGAAAAAACAACAATATCACAACCTCCTGTTGAAAGTACATCAAAATATTCTCAATTGACACAGGTTCTTCCTCTACCAGCAAAACATTCTTCAATTGACAAATTAGCATCAGTAACAACAACAACAACAACAACATTACCCGCAGTCAAATATCCTCTACTATCATCAACCTTACCAACGGCAACGAAAGAAACATATAGTTCAGTATTAAACGTAATGGATACAATGAAAAATATGCCAATAAATGAATGGATTTCAAAAAAATAATAACAACAGACACTTCTTTTTCTTCTTCTTCATCTTCGATTTCTTGTATACTAAGTTAAGAAGTTATTAATGCATTTTCTCTTAAGATATGTGTACAGAATATTCTACAAGTGAGAAGATATATTGTACACATTTTTGACTGAACAGTTTTTACAGAATGTTTATCATATTAATCTTCATGAATCCAGTGTACCGAAGGTTTATAAATCAACTGACTAGTTAACTTTTTTAATCAGATTTTATTCAAGCTAAAACATACGTTTTTGTTGTTGTTGTTGTTATTGCAATTCACTATTGACTCAACAAAAACATTTGTTTTTGCTTATTACATCAGGTTTAGTTCTATAAGTTTATTGCTCTTCTTTGTATACTCTTTACTCCTTTTTCGTCTGTTTGTAATGATAATTGGCATTCGTATGTGTCATAATCGAAAAAAAACCGAAAGTAGTTTAAATAATAATTGTGTCCAGTGGCTCTTTTTGTTCTTTCGTGCAACTTTATTTTTCATGCAATAAAACGTTTCTTAATGATATTAGTATTGTTCATGAGAATATGTATGGTTAGTCTTAAATTATGGCAAACGTTAACCAGAATATATTTTTCTGATTCAATTTAATATGTATCACACAAAGATAGAAACATACTTTGTTCAATTCACTATTTATTTTTAGTATGTTTATAGTCTATAGGGATTCAGTTTCAAAGAAGAAATGAACATTACGTCACGCTTGATCGACTTTTATGAGAGAAGTATAATTTTTATGGGCGTTATATAGCGTCTAAGAGAAATGACTTTGTAAGTGAATTCATATATATTGCTCATCGTTTGATTAATAGACATGATTTAGTAAGACTATTGTTATACTACGATAATATCGTTCATCATTATAGTCTGAAACTAAAATAAAGGATCTGATATGAAAAATACGGTTGTAGTATATGTTTTAGATCAATAACAATCTCGATAATATGTGAAGTATACGTCAGTTACAGTCAACAATGAATGTGTGTATATATGAAATACACAGATCATGTATCAGATAACTTGTGACAGAATCGATGGAAGTGAATATAAAGAGACAATTCGCATTTGTCATAGATAATCAAAAGTTAAAAAAAATCTTAATAAACATAATTTTTAAGAGAAAGTTTTTGATTATAGTCAACGTTCACTTTTGGTATAATGTAAGTTCGAACTGTTTGATAGTAGTAGTACTATTGAAATTTTAAACACTCTCAACGGATGTGTCACTATTAGAGTTTATGCAAATTATAATCATCTTTCATGTCGACATTAGCAAATAATTTATATAATATATATTTCGCCATATTTTTGTTTTGTGAATAAGCATTCAAAGCAGGTGTTATTGATCTCACCATTTTTGTCATCATAAAAAGTAAAAGATAAGACAACACATTTGTTTCTTTTGAAACCCCTTCAAAGTGAAATATGCTGTTTTTTTCAATGAAACAACGGCTCTTCCATTATATTACTTGATAAAATAACAGTGCTTCGAAACTCTTACGGTCAAATAGAATTCGGTTTATTTAGCTTCATTTAAAGTAGTGGCAGACGTGCAGGAAATTTGTATTCTCTACTAGTTGCATAGATGAAACGTATATTCTTCGTCATCCTCTTATTGAATCGTCAAATCTTAATTATTAATTAATAGATAGATCGAACATTCCGAAAAAATTTAACTTTCATTGTCTACATTGAACATATTCAAAACATACTATAAATTAATACCAAAACGGAATAGTGGTGACTAATGGAACAATAATGTTTTGTAAAAATGAGATAGTTTCAAGAGACTGACTTAGCGCTAGTTAGCGCTCTTCTACGAAATAGTAGAAGTGTTTTCGTTTCAACTACTAGACAGTTTATTCAATCGTTTGTAGTATGGTACTACGTGTACTCGATCTTCATTCGTGTATATCAAATGCAAAGAAGAAAAAGTAAAAGAAGATTAAAAAAATCCTTTTTAATCTCATGCTGTCTACAACTTTTCATTTTGAGCTGAACATAGCCTAATGTAGAGGAAAGTCTGGGCTATAAAATGAGATCACTCCCAGCTTTCCATGACCTTCCTTGAAAAAATTATGAGCTTTTAAGTTTTTCATTCAAAACCTCAAAAATCTCAGCTTTTTAGGTTCGTAAATTTTTCTCTCCTTTTCTATACATTCAAAATTTTTTCTTATATATAGTATGATAGAAGAAAGTGTACTCTTCAAAATGATATGTCTTGTAGAATTTTCCGATGAGTTTTCGTAGAGATATGATCATCGCTGCAAATGCCCTGAAAAACACAGCCCTGTGTACAATATGTGTTTTTCTCACTATGCGTTTTTTCGATAGTCTCTTCGATCCAGTCACATTACGACCCCTCGAAAAAAATGGTTCGATCGAGCTCAAATTTTTACCACGGATACTTCAGACTCTATCTCAGGTTCTAAATTCTTTTTTAAACATTTTCGACTTCAACTTTCTGTCTGGGAAGGTTTTTAAAATCAAAAATCGGTTTTTTATACAAGAGTTTTAGCATTTTTTCAATACCCCAAGAAGGAAAACATTTTTCGGAAAAAAAATGTTGAACCTGTAATAGGACCTAAAGTATCTATGGTAAAAATTTGAGCTCGATCAGACCATTTTTTCGAGGGGTCATAATGTGACTGGATGAAAACTGAAGTTTTCCAGAAAACCCATAGAAAACGTGTCAGAAAATTCTGGGCAAAAATACATTGATTTTCTTTTTCGATATTCTATCTCTCTTATAAATTTCAGCTCAATCGGACGTGTGCTTCGCATTTGGCAACAAGATGAAAAAAGAGGGGGGGTACCCTCAACTATTGACTATTGCCAAGCCTAAGTCGCTCTTATCAAAAACTGTCGGCCGCTAACATTACTTATCACTCTCAAACAGTCAGCAAGAATAGTCAGATATCTATTTTAGTCTTTGAACATGAGTCATTCAGATATATGAAACAGTATGGCAAATGATAATTGTAGACTTAAAACACACTGATTCACATGTAATATTAAACGATATAGTCAAAAAATGCTTCTGATCGAAGCTATGAATCTACTTAGATCATCGGAATGCCTCAATTCAAAGTAAAGGGCACTATTTTTTACTATTAAGAAGTTTTTATACGAGAAAAACTCAATTTCATTCCTTGTATTTGTTAATGACATTAAAATTACTGAATCAACCGAATAGTGAGTTAGAATTGATGAAAATCTCTCTGTTTCAATGAAACGTCAACCAATTTTAACGCACTTTTTGGCTAATTCAATAATTCTAATGTCACTAACAAATGCAAGAAACGAAACCTGGTAGAAATTCTTAATACTGATCTTTACAAGTATCCACTTGGAATTGGTATATTCCTAGTCTAAGCTTTGTTGTATCCTAAATTTTTCTGGTTCAGTATAAATAATATCAGCAACACGTTTGTTTTGACAAAATTAAATTTTGAAAATCTTTTTTTTTTATATAGATCGATACTTAATTTCATTCATCATATAGCCTATTTTTTTTTAAACGAAAGTAAAACAACTCAAATCGACCATCCTAATTATAAGACGACAAAAATGCTATTCATTTTGTATAATCATTGTAAGCTCATTTCATTAATTTTATTTTAAATATTGAATGAATATATTTTTATGTTAGTATCTAGACACGTGCACATATAAAAAAGAAATACAATATTAAATTTTTATAATTAATAGGAAAAATTAGTAGAAAAAAAAAAGTGTTACCATACACAAGTACATATAGATCTTTTTAGAATTATTGATAGACAATACGAAGGTATAACGGGTTATGTATAAGTTTTGTAACAAATGTCGAGCGCTGTTTCTCTATGCTCCTATTGTTCTAGAGACTTTACTTTCTTTTTGTTTGAAAGAGCAAAGTCTAAACTACAAAAAAGTGTATCAAATAAAATTTTCTCTCATCAAACTTCATTGAGAAACAATTCAAAAACTATACATCACTAAAAATAGTCTGATTAAATTTTTACTAAAGCATATCAAGAAAAGTTTTTCATTGATATCAAAAATAATAACTTTTTGCTGAAACCAAATACAAGAAAAAATAGTCCGTGAAAAATTCTATGGATCTGATCTTCTTAAGAATTTTCAAGTTATTTTTTTGTGGTTTTCTGAAACGCTTTCTAAAAGTTAGATTTTCTGAAAATAGAGATTTTGCGTGTAACAATGGAGGACTTCAGCAAAAGCGTCAGATAAAATACGAAATGAATGAGATTAGTTTTTATTTTACATCAGATTGTAGAAAATTGTATGAAGATCATTTTACAGTTCAAAAAAACTGGAAAAAAGTTCATCTGTTAATTCAAAAATTGGCAATTAACACTTATAAACGGATTTTCTAACGGTCCTCAAATAAACGATTATTTCTTCACAGAAACTGAATAAAAAAAAAATGTATTGCTCACCATTCGAAAGAGCGTTTCAAATACTCTCAGATGTAATAATCAGTCATCTTTCAAGCTTATCCTTAAACCAGAAAGAACCGCTCCGAAGAAGATAGAAAGTGAATATTTTGACGATTTACCAGTACATTTTTAGTGATGTTTAGTTTTTAAATTTTTTTTAATGAGGCTTTGCGAGCGATATTTTATTTGATACGTGTTTTGTAGTTCAGACTTTGTTCTTTCAAATAAAAAGAAAGTGCAAGCTCCAGGATAGTAGGAGCATAGAGAAACAGCGCTTGATATTTATTGCAAAACTTATGCATAAACCGTTATACCACAAACACGTCATGATAATTGAAAATATTTAAATATAAAGAATTCAATGAAACAAGACGATTTTTAAAAGATGATCGTCAAAGTTATGTCTGCTTGTCTATCACTTCACTTCTATACACGTTCTATTTGCATTAGATATTCTCTTGTCATCGATTGTATGACAAGTTCAAAAAGTTATCCGTGTTACAATTATAAAATGTATCAGATAGTTATGCTGTCATAAAATCAAGACGATAAAAAATGTGATTGTTCAGATGTATATGTGAAATATTTTCTAAAATATTCTTGTTACATTTAATAAAATAATATTTTATAGAAAAAATCGATGAGTATTAACAATCGTTATGTTTAATGTCACATTACTTTAGAAGAACATTTTAGTTTCTTCTACTTAGATCAATTTAAAATTATTTTTTCATTGATGTTTGTACTATAAATCAATTTTCTTTAAATAAATATCGTATACATTGCATTTCTACATATTAACTTTTTATAGAAAACGATAGATTGCCTTCTTCACACTCTTAAAAAGATTGCATCTTATTCTTTGATACAATCTTCTGTGTTTTTTTTATCCATCTTATTTTTATAATAAATGTTGAAGTCAATCACCTCTCCTGTTTTCTGTTCATATAAAGAACGACAACTTTTAGAAGAAGAAAAAAAAAAATCTTTAAGTTTTTCTTCATTTTCTTTTAAACATAATGGGAGCTCAGTGTCCTGATCTAAGTACAATAATCATATAGCCTCATTCTCTACCCAAGCATGAACAAAAGCATCAAGCATCGTCCAGAGATGCGTCAATTCACTGATCAATACATCTACATAACTATTGCCTATGTATGAACATTTACATCGAGCTACTCATGTACTTAATATTGACAGTTACCGGAAAGTATACCGCCATTCAAGCACACAAAAAACATCGAGGATCACCCAATGCATCTCGGGGGTCAGTTTACTGGTCAACGCATATAAATGTTGCTCTCGATGCAACTAGATAGCATTGCCCATGAATTGACATTTTCATCGGGAAAAACTCGGTGCATTCAAATATATTGGGCAATACATGCCCAGCTAGCTAACTCGATACTCTAGCTGGAATATCTAGATAAAAGAGATCAAAAATATCGACCGATACTCCAGCTAAAACATCCAGATATTTCGGCTGGAGTACTTTTGCTTGGACATAGTAAACGAAAATACCGTTCGGTATACCGTCGGTAACCACGCGGTATGTCACTGTATACCGTCGGTATAACTAGCAGTACTGTCTGGTATTTTATCGTTATGAACACGTCGAACAGGAGTTCTTTTCTGTTTTTGTTGAGCATTTGTTAGCGCAGACAGGTTTTCGCTTGAGAGAAATTTGACTCAAGTCGAAGTTCAAAAGAAAAGTTTAATCTGGGGAAGAAAGTAAGTTCCTCGGATTTTTCTGTATTTCGTTTATATCTTCATGGGTGCAAATTACAATGGTGAATGGATAAAAACGGTTACCGTGCGGTATTTTCTTAGACCGCGGACTAATAAGTCACCGTCGGTTAACTGCGCCGTATACCGACGGTATTTTAAAAAAAAGCTCGACAGGGGTAGACTCGAGCCATTTAGATAAATCAAGTTTTTTTCCCTTGTATCTTTGCCCTTGCTGAAACATTGGGCAATGAATGCGCGCTTCATCAAGAGCATCTTGGATTTTTCCGTTCGGTAACTTTTGTTTTGTTAGATTTGTAAATTTCGTTCAAAATTTTATATGCATTTAGAAAACGACGGATGCGTCAATCCATCATGTTCTTCTGTCCTGTAATATGTTAAAGATATATGCAGTTAACTAATTCGTATAATAGTGTGTATTTTTAGAATATGATGTTGTTCATCAAAAGAAAAAAACAACAACAATTTTTGTTTACTATTATGAGTAAAAACATGGTCATAGAAGGATTGTTTACGTTTTTCAGAATATAATGGGTTAAACGAAGGTAGTCTGTCTCCTTTTTATACAAGCCTATTTTTTTCATAATCTCGTCCATTATACCATCACAGTTTGTTAGAGCATTTTATATTTTTCTTTCGTTTTGTACATTGCATATATCTCATACAGTATACGAGAAAGTCAGACCATAGTTCACCCTATCATACTGTATGTGTGCCCATTTTTTTCATCTGGGTTAAGATAGAGAGAGAGAGAGAGAGAAAGAATTTTATAATAGTGGATGATGGTTTGCTGAATCAAAAAGACAGACCGATAAAGAAGAACATAAACTTTCGCGACAATGACGACGTTTTTCTTTCTTTTTCTTCTGTCTCTCTCTTTCTCCTCTTTCTTCATTGTTTTATACATAATAATAATTTGTATAATAATTATTTTTGCGTTTTTTTTTTTGTTTTTTTTTTTTGTATTGTTGAACAGTTTTATGTAAAAGATGCTGTGAAGTAGAAGAAGAGAAATGTTTGTCTTATAAAAAAGAAAGAATATACTCATAGAGGCCGAAATAATAGAGGTTGTGTTGTGGATATTGTGGTCGATCGAAAGAATAAGAACGAAGTACAACCGTTTTGAAGATAAAGAAAAAAGAAATTTTCTTTTTTTGTTTCTCTATGGATGTGTTCGATGTATGTTTGTACTAGATACTATTGCTGTAATGGTGGTTAGTTGTTGGTCGCCGTTTACAACTCATCGATAATAACTATAAAAAAAGAAAGAAGAGGAAAAAAAGAATTACTAAAATTTACATTTCTCTTTCTATTTCTTATACAGAAGAGATGGAAAAATGAGAGAAAGAGGAAACAAATAATCATTGTCCTATTCGATAGGTCAAGAAACGGGCAGTAGTAGAGAAAGAGAGAATAGTTCAAGTTACTATTGACGTCAGAATACACAAGAGAGAAAAAAGAGAAAAAAAAAAGACGATGGCCATAAACATTACATAGTTATAGATATACACATTTTTTTTTCCTTTTTTTCCTTTTTTTTCTTTTTTTGTTGAGCATCTACAACTCTCTCGTTCTTTCTTTCTCTCTCTCGCTCTCTCGCTCTCCCTCTGTGTGGTTGCACCTACGGAACACACGCTCAAATACACCCACTCACATCCATTTAGTTCATATTCGGCTCGGCTTGATTGTACATAGATCAACAGAAGGTTCACTAAAATACATTTTTTTCATATATTTTATATAACTCGTATATTTTTTTCTTCTCTCTCTGCGTTTCTTCTGTACAACTGAACACTACATTACACATCAACAACAAAAACAACAATAATAAAACGACTAAAACAGTAACTACGCATAATACACACACACACACACACACACGCACACACACATACACACACATAAATAACTAAAAAAAAAAAAGGCAAAAAAATATATATTATTCCTCATATATTATTCGGACATCGTTCATACCATCACTATTATCATCATTAAACAATTATTATGGAAGATATAATTACTTAGGTACAGTAATTAAAAGAATTTTACATATTAAAGTTTGCTGTGTCGTGTTTAGACTAATTCGAATTAGTTAAGAGAATTTTTAACTGAAAAAAAAACAAAAACAAAAAAAAATAGATGATACAGGAAAATGAACAAATTAATAAAATAGTATAATGATAATTTGATTTTGTTTAAATTATCATGCAAAAGCAAAATTTAGTCCATTTTGTTTTTTTGCATTATCAAATAGCCTCCTATTTTTCTCGAAAACATGATTTCTATTTATAAAATAAAAAATAAAATAAAAATGTAGAGAAAATTGTTTGTTCAATGACGCTTCTGATAAAGAAATTCACTTGACTTCTACTCTATCGTGCTAGCTAGAATAGTCTACAATTTTATTTATTTTCAATAAAAATAAATAAATATTGTTTAGTCTCATTGAAAATATTATTTCTAAATGTTTTGTGTCTATGTTAGAGGTAAAGTAACTCCAATGATTTACTTTTAGTCTAGTTTTACACTATTGAGTCATCTACTCAATTTCATCTTTTTAATATAATTTCTATTTTATTTTTTGTTATCAACACAACTTATCATTTAAAAAATTGTCTTAACTTTGACTTAACATATGTGTCTCACTCTGTTTCTTTAAGAATTTTATGATTGAGAAACAAAAACAATGTGATAAATTAAACTTTTTTTGTCAAAATTATGTAATAAATGCCAAGATTAAATTTTCAAGAAAGTTTATGAAAGTAAATCACTAGCAGAATGATAATAAAAATTCAACATCATCTAGAGTTTGATTTTTAAATGAATATCGAGTACTGTCTAAAATAACTCTGATAATAGAAGTGTATACAACATTTGACGGATGTTTCAGAATAAATCGATCACATAGCATTTTACTCATATTTCAATGGGATTTTATCCCCTAAGCTTTAGTGTTTTCTTAAAGGATGTTTAAACATTTTTAATGTGGTGCGAAACATATCGCACTTTCTAGGCTACAAAACTATCATTTTCTGTAATGATTTTCTCGTAAACTAGAAGAGCTACTGTAAAATGTTACAATGAGTTGTTAGGCCGAATTAGTAAATGTCCTTTTTTGAGACTTTATGACTAATTCAATCATTAACCAGAAGGCTTGAAAGAAGGTGTTTTGAAGGTTTGAAACTTATAGTTTTGTTTTTATATACCATAAAGATAAAAGAATATAGAAGAAATACTGTGAAGCTTCAGTCTCGATTACTTTGCAACTCAAAAAAACAATGAAAAAAACATTTTGAGCACAGTGTCGTGCATAAAAGTGGAATCAGAACGTACGTTCTGGTGTTTCGAAGTATCATTTTTCTTGTCGCATACCACAGGTTCGGTTTAAATGTGTTTTTCTGACATAAAAGACGATTGTAGTAAAATTTAATAAAAAAAAAAAAAGGAAAATTTTGTCTTTTTCTCCGTGACATAGGAACGGAAAAGAAAATATTGAACATTCTCTGTATGGATGTAACAGAAGAATTATTTTACTTTAAGATAAAACAAATCCGATCTCAAATTGTTTGATTTTGGTCGAGTTATAAGAATTTTCTTAACTGCACCAAAAACTGTACTTGAAAAATGTTGATTTCGGCGAAAATCGATAAAAAAGAAAAATTCTTTCACAATCGATTATGATTACAAAGAATTTTAAATATAGCCACTTGATAAAGCTTTTTAAGGGCTAACATATAGCCATCTGCTTGTTTTTTGTTCAGCAAAATATGAAGGACTAAAATTGAAAAAATTGTTTTTTGAATTGCAAAGTAATCGAGATTGAAGCTTCACCATATTTCTTCTATATTCTTTTACCTTTATGGTATATAAAAAACATTTTTGTAGAAAATTGCACGGCGTATCGTTTAAGAAAAGAATAAAGCTTAGAGGATAAAATCCCCCTGAAATATGAGTAAAATACGAAGTGATCGATTTATTCTGAAACATCCGTCAAATGTTGTATTTCTATTTATTACTTTTGATTGAACCATTGCACCAAATGTTTAACATTCTATGATCAATAATTTTAATATTAAATCTATGCAATTTGTAATTAATTTATGCACACAGTTGATGCATACAATTGTTAGAAGAAGATTTTCGTTTTTCAAATGTCTATTTTTTTATTAAAATAGAATAGAAATTTCGCTCTATGTTTTACAATACAATATTTGCAGAGGATAGACTTCTATTGCGGATGTCCTTTTTCTCATGGTCATTGGTAAACACTCTTGTATCATGTTTTTTGTTTTCAATTGTAGAAGAAAAAAAAATGTATTGGCACGTGATTAATACGCTGAACATGATTCAGTGACACAAAATATTGCAAATTATTTATGTATGTACGTTTTATCAATAATTTTGTTTATAAAATTATTTTTCCATGACTAACTATTCTTAAATTAAGTTTTTGTTAGCGTAAAGAGAAAGCATATACTATCAACAATAGAAATACATAATAGTCTCTTATAAATACTAAACATAGTAGACGTTGGTATTTTAAAATTATTAATATTATGTTGTTTTTGAAATCAATGAATATTGTAATGAAAGTAAAATGTGGCTCCTGACGAGCTCACTGTATGAGGCGACATCTATAGAGCTCGTATAAAAAAATATGGATACAAAACAAAAGATTATGTTACACTATGCTCTAAATATTTATCATTTATTTTTATTTTTTTTTAGTTGCAATATTGTTATGGTTCATCAAGATTACCCGGGTGTGAATTTGATGCCACCACAATCCATGCATCCTGCATATTCATTCGTTACTCAACAAATGTCACCATATAAACATCATCATCATCATGCACAACATCCATCTCACATGCCACCAATGTATCATCAACAAGTACCAACAAATCCCTATTATTCTCATCGGAATCAAGCCTCTCTATTACGAGGTGGTATTGGTCTACCGTTACCATCTCAAGTATCATCACAACAACAGCAACAACAACAACAACAACAAGGAGGAGGACAAATGGATCAAAATCACAATCCACTTGATAGTAAGCATGTGTTATGAATAGAGATTGTATTCTAAATACGTGCATGAAATGAGTATATTTGAAAGTTCAATTAATTAGAAAAGATAAATGTGTCATACAATACAGAAGTATACATGAGAACAAATAGACTAAATACACTAATCAATTATAGATCTTCCTTTATAAGAGTCTTATTGTAATTCAAATAGATGATAATACCGTGCGATGAATATCATTTATCTTTTAAAATGAAAATTTTTTTTCAATGTTGATAAATAAGTTGTATTCATGAAGATAGACAAACCGAGAGAAACGGATAGTTGCTCGCGAGGACTAGTACTCGCTCGGCTAGGCCTCGCATGGGGCACTTAAACTAGACAGAGTAAAATCGTTTACAAAATATATTCAAACTAGTTGAAATTCCTTATAAATCTGGGAATCTTAAAATAGTTTGTAAAACATTTTTAAACTAATTCATAATTCTTATATTGAGTAAATTTTGTACCGTGAGTGTTCATAAACAATATATTTTTCGATTGGTACTGAGAATAGAAAGAATTACCACCAGTTTATCATTTTCACTACTTAAAATGTCTCTCACTATTTCTAAAAAGTCGAAAAACGCTCCATTACTTTTTTATAATGGCTTTTCTTATATTGTCCATTGCAAAAATAACGAAAAAAACTTCTTCATACAGACTTAAATGATATAGTATAAAAACGGTCTATGAATACAAGAATTATGTAGATAATCCACGTTCAGCATCAGTCCGAGAGAGTAAGTGTCAGCGAGCATCTATCCTAAACCCGAGAAACAGCATACAATGATTTTATTCGAAAAATTCTTCTCGTACTAAAAAATAATCCTTGGACATGAAATTCAACAGGCTTATTGTATCTGAATATATTTAACGTAACTATAATATAAAGAAGGAACATTGTTCTATATTTTATTCCATGGTATTTCTCACAAAAATATATAAAAGATCATTGATAAAAGTACTTGAGTTTAATTTAGTACTAAACTCAAAATTGAGCCTACTAGAACTAGGCATGCATCAGTTACAGTTAACTGTAACTGTAACTGTTATAACTACGTAATTGTTATATGTATAACTGTAACTGCTCATAACTGTAGGTAAATATTCTAGAGTGAGTTAGTTTTGTAATACGCAAATCGTACAAAACTAACTCACTCAGTTATGAGCAGTTACAGTTTTCACAGCTACGGTTATGACAGTTACAATTTTACAGTTACACAGTTATGGCAGTTACAGTTATCTGGTAAAAAACTGTAATTGGTGCATACCTAACTAGTACAGAATACGGTGAAATGTTAATTTCTATCTATTTTAAAATCATTTTAAAACACATTAACAGATTCACTGCCGTATACGTCAAATGACGTGTATTCACGTCATATATTTCAGCATATCTGTAGGGCTGTGACAGTTACTATTATCGTTCCAGTAACTGTAATTGCTGGTCGGTTACCGTTACTTGTACGGTAACTGCTTATCCGTTACCGTTACCAGGAACGGGAACTGTTCAGCAGTTACCGTTACCGGGTAATGGTGGTAACGGTAACTGGTAACTGTCACAGCCCTACATATCTGGCAGTGAATATGTTAAGTTTTTGAAGAACAGAAAAAATTTGCTTTTATCACAAATTTATTGGTCAATATTAGAGTTATGGAGTAAAAACTATTTATAGATAAATGAATTTCATAAAATTCACTCTCAAAACATAGTATTTAAAATTAAACAAAAAAAAACAAAACAAGACAGTTTCGTTTATTTTAATGCTAGAAGTATCGATTATACTTTCTTGAAGATAATAAGAGTTTCTTCTTGTATATGTTTTTCAATTCTCATAAAGTCATGACACAACAGTTCAAAGAATCATTCATGAAGAAAAATAATAATAATAATAAATGTTGTAAAATGAACTCGTTAAGAGTAAAAACATATTTTGTAATTTGTCTAATAAAGAAAAGAATAAAAAAACAAAAATATATTTTTTAACCACAATATTAAAGAGAGAAAAGAAGAAAAAAAAAATTATATCGAGAAATGAGTCGATATATCTCTATGTATACGAGAAAAGTCTACTCATGTCTAGTACATCGAAAAGGTTACTATAAACTCTTTTTTTTCTCTTTCCTTCGATACAATGAAGAATGCGATAAAGAAGAAGAAGAAGAAGAAGAAGAAGAAGAAGAAGAAGAAGAAAAAAAAATATATATATATATAATAGGATATATTTAAAAAAAAAATAAGAAGAAAACAAAGCAGCAAAATGTGCAACGTCATATATATCACTACATTATTCGAGAGAAAGTGAAACACATTGTTTTTATTGTTTTTTTGTACTGTATACCTTCATTTTTGTGATCAACTCCTCTCTACTTTTATCGTACAGATATATAAATTGAACAGTAAATTTCAATATTTTTTTTTTTATTTTCTTCCCTCAAATTAAGTTATATTAATGTTTACACAAAATTCAATGTCAACTTTACCGCGTAATTTTCCTACATCAACGTTAAAATCATTATTAGAAAATACAGAGTTAGCTGATATTTTATTTCAAATACGAAATATGTATGATGATGATAATGATTCATGTAAGTATGAGACGATACATTAAAATAGATTAATAATTTTACGGTTAATAAGTTCATATTCTTTTTTTTTTCTTCACTGTACTTTTTTTATACAGCATAAGATTTTGAAAATGGTTGACATTTCTATTGATGACTAAAAAAATATAGTTTAATAATATCTTATAAGATGAAAAATTGAAATTGAAGTTCAAAAAGTAAGTATATCGACGAATTTCTAAATTTTCTAAGACAAAATGTTTTCTTATTATTGTTGTTAAAAAAAAGTTTTCTTTTTTCACATGGGAGAAGAAAAAATTGAATAGTTTGTAGTATTGATGAAAAAACAAGATGCACAATGTAAATAATTAATAATTTGTAAAGAAGAGAAATGTGTATTTGTAAATGAAAATTAGTTTTAATATTGATTTATTTATTAACTAAAGAGGTGTATTAAAACTATTCGTTTTATAAATAGAGTTAATTTTCTGTTTTATCATTTATCCTAAAAATGATATCCTTCTATTCTTTCGATAATTATTATTTGATGGATAATAAAAATTGACTTTTTTTTATACATTACGAAAAAAGTTGAGATACTTTTTTTTGAACAAAATAATCTATTCTATCGCTAAATAAACAGCACACAATGAATTGTACATGAGCGTTTTTGAACTACGCTTACAAAAAAAACTGATTGAAAAGAAATATTAGAAAAAGATTCAAGTACAGTTAGCGTGTGCATCGGATACTATTTCTATTAAGCGATAGAATAGCTTATTTTGTGTAAAATTTATCTCTTTTAAAGCTTATCATATTGAAAAAATTTTAGACAATTGTTAAACTAGTCAGAAGATATGATTTGAGCGATTTCGAAAAGAGATAAAAAAAGAAACCTAATATTTCAGTTAAACTCTTACTGTTGAAAAGTTGGTGAAAAAGAAAAGATGAAAAGTTGACTATTATTCACACATTTAAAAGATTTTTTTTCCTTCTAACATGTAGTGAAAGATTTGTTCTCTTGAATAGTACACTGTACGTGTACTCATTAACTCAAGTATAATTTATTAATTGAAGAAAATATAATCGAACTAACACTAATTTCTGTTTGAGAAATAGTTAAAATTTAAGGGAGTTTTATTGTATATATGAAGAAAGAAAGTAGCATGAAAATTTGAAATTAAAATCATGACTGAAACTGGAATATGATAAAAACAAAATCACTTTTAACTATTTTCATAATATAGAAAAAAACCTCACATAAAATTATTTTTATCATTAGACAAATACTTGTATGGTTCACTGGAAGATACATCCTCTAAGTGCATTCGGGTTATTGTATACAAACCAGAAATCGTAGAACAGGAAATAAATCAATATTTGCACTTGATTTTTACTCAAAATATGATCAAAATACACACGTTTGTACTATTTTGCTAGTCGAGGAAAGAGAAGAGAAGGAAAGGAGAAGAGAAACATTATGTTTCAAGGCTAATAAGTAACTCATAGAATGACGTAAATACTAATTTGAGGAGAAGGGAAGGGAAATAAGTCACACTCTGAACGCAAATGTACTCATTGAACTTCGTCTGTTTGGAATGCTGAGAATTGTTTACCATATGTATATTATATCCAGGCTAAAACAATCATGTGACTAGAAGTTTTTATACACCTGGGATGTGCATGAATAAAACAGACTAAAATATGGTTGCTGTCGTCTAAAATAATATCATTTTACCTATCTGGATGAACTAAAAAAAAACATGGAAATTGTTGTTTAAAAAAATTCAAGAAAAATAATCTTTCATATATCGCAGATGTTTGATAAGTAAACCTATTGTACTTAACTATCCTCATAAATTATCATAAAGTATTTATATATCTCAACTATGATGCCAGTTCTTAAGTTTAAAAAATGACTATTTTAACAATCAACATATTAATCATTTGACGAAAAGAAGTGAATAAGGTGTAAAGAAAACAGCTGATATGTACGTCAAAATTGATGACTGTTACATTGAAACGATCTATCCTTGAATTTCTTTCATTGACTTTTATATCTGAAAACATCATCTCATATTCCTCGTTTCTGTTTTAGTGAAATCTGACAAAAATGGTCTAATGGGCAATGATTCTGGTATGAATAAAATGTACGGTTCACCTTATTTGGGTCCAAATTTATGGGAAAAAGATCAATTATATTCGGCAGATAAACTCTTTTCTGACACATCTAAACAATCATCTATATCATCATCTCAAAGTTCACAAAACAATACGAATAATCAACAACAGAGTCAAAATTCAAATTCAAGTATAAATTTTAAAGTTGAATCATTAGATATTGATGACTTTTTACATGAAAATAATTTAAATATCAATGATATTGAACCATTTAATAATTTTGAGAATTTAAATGGGACTACGTCATCGACCAATCAAGGAGGATGTCTAATGAATCAGCAGCAGCAACAACAACAACAGCAACAACAACAACAACAACAACAATTTTCTCAACAACAAACTTCATCATCATCCTCAAATAATATTCATCGTCAAACGATAACGCCTGATGGCTCCTCATGTTCTCCTATAACACAAATAAACTCACCTATGCAAGCCGCACCAGCCAGATCACCCATGCAAAATAGTATTGACTCATCATTAGCTTCAAGTAAGTTAATCTTCTTATTAAGATTCTATTATAGAAAGTTTTATAAACTAAAACATATCAGAAAAATCATTATTCTTTATTAATTATTTTCTAGGCCATGAGTCATATGATCAAAAATCACGAAAATATTCTGAAGAAGATTTACTTAATAAATCATCTCATCCAGTTGGGAAAAAGTCAAGAAAGGTAACACAGGATGCAAAAGTGCGTATAATTTAAAAATGTTTTCTAACACTTTATTAATTTATGTCTTTTTTTTCCTTCTTCCCGGGTATCTTATAATGAACAAGACTATAACCCTTCAATGTAGACTATAGATTGCATGTATTTGATACTAATATGTACTATACAATAATAACTACCTACAACATAGTAAAAATGATGATGATTATAATAAGCAGAGTAAGAGATCTATCTATAGCTTCCCATATATACTCTCTGATCTGTCTATCTCTTCTATTTTTTACTTGAATTTATTACTTGTAACTTAACTCTTATTTTTAATTTATAGCAATTTGTACCAGACGAATTAAAAGATGAAAAATATTGGGCACGTCGTCGAAAAAATAATTTAGCTGCAAAACGTTCACGTGATGCTCGACGTATGAAAGAAAATCAAATTGCATTACGAGCTTCCTATTTGGAACGTGAATCAGATGCATTACGAAAACAATTAGAAGAATTTAAACGTGAAAATAAAACATTAAGAATGAAATTAGCTCAATATGAGGGTACTACAAATGGGTCAAAATAGAAACAATTTGATTACCTTAAAAATAATCATCGTTTGTATTATATGTATTATTATTACTCTATTTTTCAATTTTCAATGATCTCTCTCTCTCTCTCTCTCTCTTTCTCTTTCTCTCTGTCTTTCCCAACATACACAGACAGTGTTTTTGTTCGAACAGTGACATATTTTCACAGTGATTGATTTATTGGTGTTTCTTACTTGATGTGCAGTGCCGTAATATAAATTAATTCAACGCTTGAACAACAGTGAAAAACAGAAAAAATTGTCTATTTTTTAGTTAAGTAGTTTAAAAAACAGTGACATACTATAAATTTTTTTTTTGTACATTATCTTATTATTTTGACTATTGGTTATCAATCCTAGAAGGAAAATAAAATAAAATTTCAACTATGAGAGAGAGAGAAAGAGAGAGAAAGCACGCTCAGATTCCTTGCCAGCTTTTTGTTTTTTTCTCTTCTTCTAGTGTGTGTGAATGTGTGTGCGTGTTTTTATTTTGGTTTTGTTAACTCATCATTTAATGGTATATAATATTATTTATATCACACATTTTGATCACCGTTTTATGTTTTTTCTTTTTTTTCTTTGGTTTTCTTTTTCATTTTTGATTATTTTAAAACGTCTATTATACATATATCTAAATGTTTTCTTCTTTTTATTTAATTTTACATGGTAATTCTTTTTGTCCATTAGAACAAAAAGACTAAAAAAAAAATTATTCGTCACGATGCTTTTGTTTTTAGTTTTTGTTTTTGAAAAAAACCACGCAACACTATTGCATTAAAGGATTCATTATGTGGCGCATACGTCTAGTACTAATGAAATGAGAAAAAGACAAGATAATATGTTCAATCTAAGATCTTATTAACTCATATATAAAAGGAGAAAATTAAAAATTGAGTTAGAATGGGACGAGTATATTATTCTAAACTTTATCTAGAAGTTTAAGTAGCCGGATTATCAGCTGTGGGACGATACAGATTTACAGTCGGCTTGTAGTTAATCATAGACGGGTCGTGATTTTCCAGTTCCGGTTCTAGTAAAAACTTTTGCAAAATACGAAAGGATGCAGATGCACACAATGAAGTTAAAAACAGCGAGTTGCATGATGATTTCTTTGATGATATATAAAGTTATTTCTTGAATAAAACTCGTTGTGCATTATAAGGTTTTTGATGATTTGATAAAGTTTGCTATCAGTTTATTCTAAAAATGTTCTATTTAAGTACACAAATTAGGTAAATTTTTAGCTATTTTTATGGATTTGTCAGAAAAAACTCTTTGTCCTGGTTTCTCTCATATCTACTTGTAAATGTGATCAGTGTCTCTCATCTTGGAAAGAAATATGGGTTAAAATACAAATATAAGAGGAAACTAGAATGCACTTGTGCTTTCCACAAGTTGCGATGTCGACAGACTTTGTATGTGCTGAATAATGACAGAAAGCGCTGCAACAGTAGAAGAGTTCATGATAACTGTTTTCAACACAATAGACGCCAGTGTACAGGTACTGAAGTAAAATCTGTCTTAGATGTAAACCTAGAAGAAAGAAATATTAAATTTTTGCATAATTAAGGCTAACTATTGTTTCTTCTTTCATCAGATATCTAAACGAGATATCTTATAAAGGTGAAGTCCGCAAGAACGGTAATCGGTCCACTAACAATTACTCCTCCAATCGATGCCAACCTCATCAGAATCACGTCCGATTATCATATTTGATGATTTCGACCCTTCCGAGCGCTTTCAGTCGAATATGCCCGACAGAATCTACTTCAAACCAAGGAACAGTTTAGCATCAACAGTATGGCTGTAAAATCAACACTCAGTAACCAT
>CAJNOQ010000550.1:0-47205 GCA_905250885.1 Didymodactylos carnosus | reverse complement strand
ACGTGTGCTTTTTGATTTCAATGGAAATATTTTTCTAACTTTGTTGCTACTGATGAAGAACGTTTAGCTATCTAATTGTATAATAATTGTACGAATAAAAGTATATTAAAAGTATTGTATCAAACATATTTATGAAAGCGTAAAAGATGCTTAAACTAAATGTTTTTCATGGAAAGACCACGACAAATATTTGAACAAAGGTCGACTTGGTCTTTACTGACAGTCATACAGGTTGACATACAGAAAGAAAGTATGCTTTTTCTCGCGTACCTTTCAATTTTTAAAAAAACTAATAATATATTCGGAGTCAGTGAACTCAACGACATCTCTAGATATAACAAAACTGTGATAAAAAAACATTACAACTTCTATCCTATTGGCTATATCCAAACTGGAAGTCGAATTGAAATTGATCCATCTACGTCTGTCTGTATATGGCTCAAGTGAAATTGCAGTTCTGATACAGGTTTCACTGTCCAAAGAAATTTTTTTAGAAACGATTTAGAAAACTAACGCATATATGACCATACTAACTCCGTTATAAACCCTTTTAGAAAAACTAATTGAAATTGGCTCTCGAGCCATGACGAGATTCGAAACTTTGTTATGATATGTGCGGTAAGCCGGAAAGCTTTTCGAGCACGTGTTCAGATATGTCTGAATATGTATTCGGAATAGGTCACTGTTCATGCCTTAATACTATTAACGCGGCAAACATGTTCTAAAACAGCTTTAAATCATGAAGAATCAGGATAGACGTTGTCGTTTCTTCGAAACAATCACTTTTGTTCAACAACCCTGTGTTCAATGGGACTAAACGCTACTCACTTACAACTAATAGTCGTTATTCATTGCCCAAAATTTCAGCTGAATCCGTCTGGCGCGATAGAAGTCGATTTTTTCAGCTCTCATAATGAATGAAAGTGATGATCGATACTAATCGAATTTTTCTGTTTTCTTTCAATCTATACAAAATAAAATTGTAACAGAAAACAAAGTTATCTGTATCATAACAGATTACATAAAGGATTCTTAAAACAAGTAAAGACTTTTCAAAGAACTATAGTTCCATCAAAACAGGACAATGCAAATATACTTTAAACCTGCACTATTATAAAATGTATGGGGATGCTTTTTCCGAAAACAACAATGCAATGAGTGACCAGCTCGAAAAATGAAGAGATATTTACGGTTTTTAAAATTTTCAAGTAATTAACGTCCTATTAGGATAAAGTAGAGATTTATAAGGTGTGTATGACTGTATGTTTTTTAAGGCTTGACGCTGCATGGTTCCTGAGAAAACTAAGAAGTTTGAACGATGGGCACCTATGTGATACCAGTGTAATAAAAAATCTTTTTTTCAATATCCTTCTACTTTTCTGGAAAATGCCTTTCATCATTGAATGTACACCATGATTGCTGCGCGTCTATATCTGTTTCCCGTATATTGTGTGAGGACGAGAAGCAGGAAAACCATTGGATAAACTGAAAAAAAAAGGACTTTTAAAAATATATCCTGATCAATAAAAATACTATATCTCCGTCAATATAGCTTTAAACAAGACCAGACTTGTATACACTGTCCCGAAATGTTACGGTAAATGTGTAACAATGTCATGCTAAAAGGGTGAAAATGTTACGGTAAAGCGTAACACGTAACGTAGAAACTCTGAACGTTTAGTCGAAAACAAAATTCTCCTTCGGAAGTTATAATTCTTTTATTATCAAAATTAGAGTGTACCTTTAAGTGGCTCGATATTCAGGAGCCAAAGCTGAATCTAGTGAGGTCCCTCTTAACCATTGACTCGGGGAAAATTTTTCTTGAAATGACTTGGCAGCTTTGTCACACTTCGTGGAAGTGGAGAACACAATTAAACATAGTTGTATAAGGTCATAGAGTGAACAGTAGTTCACTTTGTGGAGTTTTTCAAACAGTACAAAATTTGCTAGTTCAATTTCTTTTAACATAACAAATGATGATATTTATTGCGTATTTTGAAGGGTCTTGAAAGAGACATTCGCTAATAACTTGTGGTCCAATCTCACAGTGTTATTTTGTATTATTAAATTTCTTGAGTGTCTAATGGACATTTTTTCTTATCCATTTTACTCGTTTGATCAAAGAATTCATGTACTTCTTTCGTGGTTTAAATTGTATTATATAAATACATTAAGAAACATAGAATAGGGTACTCTGAAAACGGAGCACTTAGGCTCGAGGAACAACGGGCCATACAGACACGATTCTAATACAGTCATACGCGTCTTATAAATCGCTACTTTACACTTTAGTAGGAAGTTAATCGCTGGAAACTGATAGTAACCTTTATTATGGGAGAAGTCAGTGGGCTCTCTTTAAGATGGCGTTAAGTAGTGAACGATTGAATTCATCTTTATCAGTTGTTTTAAGTATACTTTAATGCCTCAATTTCCATTTGGTCAGATTCTTGAAAACTTTACAATTGGGTAATTCCGGGGCTCTGGACATTTGCTCGAATGAAATTTCCTCGAATGGAAACCTCCTCGAATTTTTCAAACAGAAATTACCAATATTATTTGAAGTGTATAGAATCTCCTCAAATTTTCGGTTATATATGTTTGCACCGGTTTATAAAAGAAAATAAGACTATCAATCATTTGAAAAGTCACTTGAAACAATCTGTTTGTACTATAAACATCGCAACTTTTTCTACAACTTCTAAATCAAAACCTTTACTGAATTAAATATCCTGATGCCAATATAAAACAACAAATAGCTGCTGTAGCTCGTAATATCCATTTATGAATTTTATGTTTCAAACAAAGCAGTTTCATTGATAGATAACTGAGATAGATTCAGTAGTCTTGTTGGTATTTATCTGTAGCTCAAGTAATTTTTTGTGTTCATCTTTAATATGTTATATACACTGCAAACAATATTGATAATTTCTGTTTATAAAATTCGAGGAAATTCTGTTCGAGATTATTGCTTTCGAGCAAAGTTCCCTCAATCAATTCGGTACAGGTCCGTCCACTTTATACATGACTGAAAGCCGGAAAGGTCTGACTATATGCGTTCCGTAGAGCTACTAAAAGTCTGTAAAAGCCCATAGTCGCTCCTTCGAAAAGTTGTTCAGAACACGGCCTTTCCTCGGCAATAAGTTGTGAATTTTAGCATTTCTCAGGTTTTTCTAACTGAATATTCCGAGACTACGAGAGAACTTGAAGCCCCCTGTTCCTCGTGGCTAGATAGAGTATTGAAAGTTACGTATTTGTTTCTCTGAAATCCAGTTTTATCGTCAACGTGTAAAATATGTAAACTTTTTGTAACGTAAAAAAAATGTAACTTTTTGCAATGGTCACAGCGAACCCAGAATAAAATAAAATGCTACAAAATATGTAGCCAAAGAAAAGCGCCACTGAAATTTGTCTGAATACTACAAGAACAAGCTCGAAAATACTTACGGTTTCGCTTCAATACCTCGGTATCCGAGACCTACTTTTGAACTTGTGAACTATTCCCACGAAAACTAAATGTGAACTTTTTGAGATATTATTATCTTAGATACTATTCGAGTAGCTCTACAAAAACCGTCAAGTTTCAAATCCAGTCGACACAAATTTGTGGGGTCGATTTTCCAAAAATCTTTGTAAACATCTGGACTTCCAGATAGCCTTTAAAAGAGTAGAAAACAATAAACTATGCAGTATTTTTGACTCTAAACACGAATCCGAGATCAAAGCTGATTCTTTATGATATATAAGATTAAGATTTTGACAAGAATTTCTGGAAAACCGACCCAACAAATTTGTTCGACCGGATTTGAAACTTGACGGCTTTTGTAGAGCTACTCAAATAGTATCTAACATAATAATATCTCGAAAAGTTCACATGTAGTTTTCGTGGGACAGCTTAAATATTTCATTGTAAAAGCTTTGCATAAAAAATGATGAAGAAAAATTACACTTTTGATGGAACATATGCAACCTTTTATGCTCTTTTCGATCATCACTTTAGAAAAATTCAGATGTAGTGGTGAAATTGGTATTTAGGTACGCAGGAGCCTTGGAAAACGGGTGAAATCGTCTTTTGCGAGCTACGAGCTGCCATTCTCGGAACCGTTTGAACAGCTAAAATGTATGGATTTATAAGTGATTTTTCATGTCCTAGACGATGACAGGAGTCACTTCTGATCGGCTTTCAGATCAAGGCGGCGGATTTTAATACCGGGCCGAGCTGCATGAAACTACCCAATTTTATGTCTCATTTTCGGAATAATAATGCCTAAAACTTCATCTTTCAAATTATTTCGTTCTATGTCACATTTAAAGTCGGAGAACGCCTGTCATTAGACGATACTATCATACGCCTGATTTACATAGCCTGACGTGCCCAATATTTAGGTCTGTTAACTTGCAAATAACGCCATCTAGAAGTCTGTGTTCAATTTGGAGCTCAAACGAAATAGTGTACTTTCAATAGATATATAATAGAATAATCATTGATATGAACAATGATTTAAACCAAAATAATGGCATAAATTTGAAAATTCTGTGTGAGATTAAGCGTACTTAACGTATCTAAGATCAATAACAAATAGTATGAAGGCTCTCTCTTTGTATTTGTTTGGTGTAAATTTCAGCTTATTATCCACGACGTTATCTTCAACAAAATTCTTTATATTATATTAAATGAGAATAGATGAGAAAAGTACGTTTGGTCCGGTGTTTCTAATCTTTAATTAATTCAGATTTCGTTTACTAAATTTAACCAATATCATAGAAATCTGCTGTAGTGATGTTTTAATCTCAGTGGAATATCTAATGTCGTAGAGAATAAAATGTTCATACCACGCCAATATAAGCAGTTTTTTTCTCCAAAAACTATGTCATTTTTTCCGTTGAAACTTTCTGAGATAAATACTATCTCAACTATGGTGTTTTAGATCAGTGATGTAGATCAAATACGTAACTTAAAACGTTACTGTAACAATGAATCCGACAACTAACCAACCTCAAGGTAAGTCTGTAAAATTTTGTTGTCCTGTGCATTTGTTCGTAGACTGTGAAAGGAAGAATGTGTTGTTTGCGGTACTCTGTTTTGTAATAATTTTTCTTGTCCTAAATGATCTAAAACAACAGGGCAAGGGTAAACAAATTTAAACATTTGAATTCATTCACTGTTCTTATAAAATAGCTACTGTTTATCTTGATATTGTGTAAAAACTGTTCAGTAGCCTTTTATTTGGTGAACGAATTAAATATAGACGTACTGATTCTTAGTGTGAGAAAATGGTGCTATAGCAGGATATAATGATAAAAGAAAGATCTTGACATAGCTAAACCTTTTCATAAATGGCTGTTTACGTAGAGGGTTACATTCTGCACTCCTACATGAGACTAGTGGAAAATAAAAACTATTCTACTTGTAATGCCTCATACTGTAGAACGATATCGCTTTTTCTAGATAAGTAGCTGGGTATGGTGAATAGCACCTGTATTGTTTATTATTATTTTAGTCTATATGCCACAAGGGATGGCAACTACAAATAGTGATCCGTCGTCTCTTACGAATATGATGAATGCAAATCAGTTCAGTTTATATAATCATCAACTAAATGCCTACAAATATTTGGTGCGTAATCAACCTGTTCCGGAACAACACTTAATGGCAATCAAAAGACAACAACAACAGTATTTCAATCAAATTCCTCCACAAATACCAAATTCGTCAATGATGATGATGAATAAACCAGTACCACCATCGGTTGGAATGAATATGCCAGGTTCGTCGTCATATGGAATGCCAGTGCCATTGCCTAGTGGTATGCAACAACCACCAAAACCGATGATGAATGGAACCGCTAATATGTATGGTAATAATCGCATGTCCAATCCAACACCACAACTTCAGCAGCCTCCTGGAGGTTACATCCCTGGATCGTCCGCTGCTGGTACTGTTCATCATCAACAATTAGCGGGTGGTTATTATCCGCCTTCTGCATCTATGATATCTCCACATCAGAATGGTAATAGTTCTTCTTATTCAGCTCAGACATCCATAGCCACATTACCGCAACACAATTCAACGAATATTGTTCAACAAAATGAGAATGTTCTAGCAAATGGTTTAGCTATTAATAACAATATACCTACAGCCGCAATACCATCGACGTCAAATACTCCATTAACAAATAATCAAACTCCATCGTCTCGAATGAATAAGTAAGAATACATTATTTTCACATTATCAAAATCTAAGACTTCTTTTCTTTTTTTTTTGTATTTTTAGTATGCGGGTTACACTAATACAAAAGCCGTGTGGTATTCAGATGCATGAAATTATGCAGGAACGTGAATTACGTATGCAACATCAGATAATTGATCGTATCAATGAGTTAGAAAAACTTTTACCAACATTATCATTAGACGATTTACGAATGAAAGCCACCATTGAATTAAAGGCATTGAAACTCTTAACATTTCAACGACAGGTATAAGCAAATAAAATCATTGACACACTGGTTGGTTAGCTTTAATCTTAAAACCAATATTCTTTCTTTCTAGCTTCGTACCGAAGTCACGACATGTATGCGTCTCGATTCAACATTAGAGACTGGCACAAATCCACGTATATATAAACGAACCAAACACTTTGGCGTACGTGAAGCTCGTGCAACGGAAAAATTAGAAAAACAACAAAAACAAGAAATTGAACGTAAACGTCGACAAAAACATCAGGAATATTTGAATGCTGTATTGACCATAGCCAAAGAATTTAAAGAATATCATAAAAATGTACAATTGAAAGTCAGTAAATTAAGTAAAGCCGTCCAAAGTTGGTATCAAAATACAGAACGTGAACAAAAAAAAGAACAAGAAAAACGTGAGCGAGAACGTATGAGACGGTTAATGAACGAAGATGAAGAAGGTTATAGAAAATTAATTGATGAAAAGAAGGATAAACGTTTAGCCTACTTATTATCACAGACAGATGCTTATATAATTAGTTTAACAAATCTTGTCAGAGAGCATCAAGATGATATTCGAAAGAAAAAAACCGAAAGAAAAGCAAAAGTAAAACCTGAGACAATCAAACAAGAATTAGGTATGCAACCAAATACTGCTTCTCAATCTACGACAGCAACACTAACTGAAGATACAGTAGATATACGTGTGAAAGTTGTACACACATCAACGGGAGAAATACGTGAAGGTCAAGATGCACCATTAGCATCAGAATTAGATTTATGGCTAGAACAAAATCCTGGTTGGGATCCAGTGCCAAGAGAAAACAGTGACGATGAAAATGATGTAAGTTCATCTTCGTGTGATAAAAGTCTCATATAATCTACTAAATAACCAAATAAAACGTTCTTCTTCATTGAGGACGAAGAAGGATCAGCAGCAACAAACGCCAATACAAACGTGTTTCCAACTTTTGGTCCAACCACTGAGGAACAACAAAAAGGTATTGTCGAAGATGAAAAAGTAGTCAAAGACGTTTTAACGAAAGCCAAAGCTGCCACTGAAGACGATGAATATCATTCAGCTGGTTTACAGTCTTATTATGCTGTTGCGCATAAAGTACGGGAACGTGTTCTAAAACAATCAACGTTGTTAATTGGTGGCCAACTGAAACCGTATCAAATACAAGGTTTAGAATGGCTTGTATCGTTGTACAATAATAATTTGAATGGTATACTAGCTGATGAAATGGGTCTCGGAAAGGTAAAGTAAATGGAAATACCATGCTGTTTTTCATTTGTTCTTTTCGATTTTTTTCAGACTATTCAAACAATTGGTCTAATTACATATTTGATGGAAGTGAAAAAAGTAAATGGACCATATCTTATTATTGTACCCCTCTCGTATGTATTCTAGGACACATTTTATTTGGAAACCATAATGTTTGTTTGTTTGTTTGTTCAGTACACTTGCCAATTGGGTAAATGAATTTACAAAATGGGCTCCAGCCGTTGTGAACGTTATATTTAAAGGAAATCCAGCTGTGCGAAAAGCATTAGGTCAATCACTTAAGACGGGAAAATTTAACGTTTTATTAACAACGTATGAATACATCATTAAAGATAAAGCCATGTTATCTAAATTAAAATGGCGTTATATGATTATCGACGAGGGACACCGAATGAAAAATCATCATTGTAAATTAACACAAATATTAAATACATTTTATTTGGCACCACATCGTCTTCTATTAACGGGTACACCATTACAAAATAAATTGCCAGAATTATGGGCATTATTAAATTTTTTGTTGCCAAGCATATTTAAATCATGCAGTATGTATTGCTTATTTCTAATGTAAAATAGAATGATTATACGTCAATCTATTTTCAGCTACGTTTGAACAATGGTTCAATGCACCCTTTGCCACAACTGGAGAAAAAGTTGAATTAAATCCTGAAGAAACATTACTTATCATAAGACGTTTACACAAAGTATTGCGTCCATTTTTACTTCGTCGACTTAAACGTGAAGTTGAAAGCCAATTACCGGAAAAAGTACGCAGTTTTCAAAGTTGATGATGTACAGTGTATGAATATTTTTCTTTTAAAGATTGAATATGTTATTAAATGTGATATGTCGGCACTTCAACGTGTTATGTATAATAGTATGCAATCTAGTGGAATATTGTTGACAGATGACAAAGATGGAAAGGTAAATTTTTTAGACAATTTAATCGTGTTGAAAGTTTTGTGTATTCTGTGTTGGTATCTGAGACCGAAACGGGTCAACCAAACGTGACCCGAACCCGACTCGTCCCGAACGTGAGTTGACCCAAGTCAATATCTTATACGTTGGTCCGAACCCGAAAATTTTGCAACTGCGATACGAACTAGATCCGAAACATAAAAATGTTTTCGTACAAATTCGCAAAGAAACACTTCTTTCCTATAGAAAAGTTATCTTAGTCAGGTTGTTTTGAAATTTTTTCAGAAAAATGGTCCAATTTCTTACGATTTCCGTCATTTTTTCCTTTCACGAGTGGAAAAGTTTGGGTGATTCAGGCAGTATATTTTATATTGACCTGAGTTAGATCGAAAGGGGTCAACCAGACGTAACCCGACCCGATCCGTTTCGGTCTCTGATTGGTACACATTTATTTCAGTTTTCTATATTTTGTACTGTGTTAAACACTTTCTAGAATGGAAAATCGAATCCAAAAGCATTGATGAACACAATTATGCAACTGAGAAAAATTTGCAACCATCCATTTATGTTTGCTGAACTTGAAGAAAAAATCAGTCAACATTTCAATTACTCAAATGGCATTTGTAATGGGTAAGCTAACAAATCAGAACACACCCTTTACAACCGCTTAGGATAAGCTGACTTCTATGAGAGAGTTGAAAAATTGATGACGTTCTCTTTCCGTTTCAAGAAAGTGAATTTTATAAGTAAAAGCGATATTTTCCATTTAGAGCTGATTTATACCGTACTTCGGGTAAATTTGAACTTTTGGATCGTATATTACCAAAATTGAAAGCAACAAATCATAAAGTACTATTATTTTGTCAAATGACATCATTAATGACAATAATGGAAGATTATTTTGCATTCAAAAGTAAATTCCCATGATATTTTTTGTAATCTATTGATTTGTCATAAATGTTATTATTTTTCTTCTAGATTTTAAATACTTACGTCTCGATGGTCAAACAAAATCGGAAGAACGTGGTGATCTATTAGCAAAATTTAGTCATGAAGATTCGGATTATTTCATTTTTCTTCTATCTACACGAGCTGGAGGACTTGGTTTGAATTTGCAAAAAGCTGACACCGTTGTTATATTTGATTCCGATTGGAATCCCCATCAAGTATATGTCTTTTAGAAATGTTAACAAAGGAAAAACTATTCAAATATATTCATTTATAGGATCTTCAAGCACAAGATCGTGCACATCGTATTGGTCAACAAAATGAAGTTCGAGTATTACGTTTGATGACAGTTAACAGTGTTGAAGAAAAAATTTTAGCTGCTGCACGATATAAATTAAATGTTGATGAAAAAGTGATACAAGCGGGCATGTTCGATAATAAATCGACAGGTAACGAACGGAAACAATTTTTACAACAAATATTAACGCAAGAGAACGAAGATGCAGATGAAGAAGAAGATGAAGTTCCTGATGATGAAACAATAAATCAAATGATAGCTAGATCTGAAGATGAATATAATCAATTTAATGCAAGTTTTTATAGTTTTTTTTAATATTTTTATTTGCAAAAACAACGTATTATTTTTATTTAGAGAATGGATCGTGAACGTCGACATGCTGACGCACGTCTACCAAATCGTAAACCTCGTCTTGTGGAAGAATCAGAATTACCAGCATGGCTATTGAAAGATCCAAAAGAATTAGAGAAACATCTTATTGATCAGGATACTCTAGATTTACTTGGACGTGGTACAAGACATCGAAAAGAAGTTGATTACACGGACTCATTGACAGAAAAAGAATGGATGAGAGTAAGTGTTGACAATCTGCGGTATTTGATTTTTAAATTTATTCTAAATTTCTCTTTAAAAGGCAATTGAAGATGGAAATCTTGATCAAATAGAAGAACGAAAACGTCGTCGAAAACGACGTATTGTGAATGTTGATGATGACGACGATACCAGTGATATACTCAAAGATGAAATGGATTTGGATATGAGTGTAACGACAAACAATACAACATCGAATAATATGAGTTTAAATATGAGTAATAATCAAAATTCCAGTGGCAAAGGTAAACGCGTAGGAAAAAGAAAAACAAAAGAAAATAGTCGAAATTTACATAATGAACCAACAAATCCAAAATTACTCAAACAAATGAGAGTTTTACTCGAAATTGTTATTAAATATAAAGACAAGTATGTTCTAGTAATTTTTTTTATGAAAATGTACTTGAACTATTGTTATACATTTTAGTGAAGATAATAGGATACTTAGTCGTCCGTTTATGCGTTTACCAACACAAAAAGAATTACCAGAATATTATGAAATGATTAAATATCCAGTAGATTTCAATAAAATTAAGGTTTGTTTTTGTACAAATGTTTTGTTAATTATCATATGAATAAGATAAATATTTTTTTGTGGTTTAGAAAAAATTAGGTGAACATCGCTATCGTGCGCTGGATGAACTCGAACGTGATGTAATGCTTTTATGTAAAAATGCTCAAGAATTCAATATGGAAAACTCACCTGTAAGTTGTATATTCCATCCCATTTTAGAAGAATGTCAACATTTTCTTTTTCTTCTATTCTGTAGATTTATGAAGATTCGATTATATTACAATCGGTGTTTACAAATGCCCGAGAAAGATTGGAAAAAGGCGAAATACCTATTAGTTCAGATTCTGAAGAAGAATCAGACGATGATGGTATAATACATATTACTCGTCAAACATTCTGAGATATTTATTCATTTTCTATTTTTAGAACCATTAAAAAAACGTGTCAAGAAAGAATCGAATGTAAAACCTGTACGTTTAAAATATTCAGTTGTTTTATCATGAAATGAATATCTAAACATTTTTTTTCTTGCATTTTAGAAACATTCTCATCAATCACAACAACGTGCTGGAAGTGGACGAAGAAAAAATCGAATAATGAGTGATGAAGAAGATGTAGATGATACTAACCAGGTTTGTCACTAAATTTTGACACTGAAGATACTCGACATCAGTTTTGAGAAAAATGTTATTTAACTTGAGAAAATATAAATAATACTAGATAATATTAATTTTAGTCATTCGCTGGTGGTGATGATGAAGATGATGATTTTGAAGGCACACATGGTTCAAGTTCGCGTTATAAATGACATTGCTCACATTTGTCTTTTTAAGCATGCACATTCTTACATGTGAAACTTACAAGAAATTTTCCTTCTTATGAGAGAAAAAATGAGATTAATACCGTGTGTACACAAAGTTTACAATGATTCTCAATGTTTTTCTCATTTTCTTATTATTGTTTTCTTTTTTGTAAGGATATTATTATTATTATTATTTTTTGTTTGGTTTTTTTGCTCTTATTTGTATTTATATTTTGACTGAATGAAAATAAAATAAAATGTATAGAACGTTGATTTTAATAACTTAAACATCAGAGTTTATTCAACATGAAATTTATTCTACTCCTAGATTAGTTTCAAATAAAACTTTTTCTCCATAGACAGATCGAAAATTGAACAGTTCGTGCAATATTTGCATATATTTGTATACATCAACGAGTCTATTCTTCATCTCTCGCTCTTTTGTTTGTTCGTTTTTCTTTATTGTTATGAATATTATGTGTTATATATATATATATATATATCAGAATATCAATTTTCTTTTTTGACAATGTATATAATTTAAGACGTTCGAATATAAACGAGATTTTTTTTTCTGTCACATTTTCTTTGCATGTGTCTTTTCTGTGCGTTTTGTGTGTGAATAATTTTTTTTGTGGTTTGACTTGTACGTTTTTTTGGTTTTCTTTCCTATATTTGAGAAAAACTAATAAATGAAAAAAATTTATAATGAGACACAGAGGTAAACAGGAAGCAAATATTATCCATAAACTAAAAATTATAAAGATACAAATTTTTTTAAGTTTCTACATACTTCTAACAGAACGGATAAAATAATTCGATGAATATCCACAATTTAATTAGCATTTGGCATTTGTCGAGTTATATCATTCAGAATATGATCAATTACAATGATTCTAAAGTTTAATGGCCAATTTATCTGATAATATTGTTGTATAACGTCGTGGGAATAAAGTTGACAATGCCATTTCGAAAATATTAATCAAAAATCGCAACATAGTCTGTCATATCTTGATGTTCACATATTGTGATTGGATCAAGCGAAATTTCAAACGGAAACTGTGTCCAATTTTTTATTATTTCATCCAATATTACTTGTGCTTCATCTGTGATGTTTCGATATTGATATGCTAATGTCAAATGCCATTTTTCTTCATATTTCATTAATATAGTGTCTAACTTAGTCCATTGAGCCTGAAGCGGTTTTAGTATAGTATTTAAAAACGGTTCGATCAATTCTATTTCAAGTTGAAGTTTATCTTTTCTTGTTAACTGTTTCACCATACACTTTGTTCCGGTTTCTAATTTGTCTATATTCATCTGAGCTTCTTTTAATATTGCTTCATCTCTTTTCATTTCGACGTTTATTAATGGATTCAATGTTACATGATAGCTAAACTTAGGTAAAAATGAAAAATAATCTGAAAATTTACTTCTTACGAGATATTCATGTAATTTTACTAGTTGTTCAGGTAATGGATGTTCAACATGTGACATGATTGTGTACCCATGAAATGGTACATAATTACCATTGATATCTATTTTTCGATTAAATAATGGTACGGGCTGGAAAGTTATATCTTCTTTCATCTTGTTGTCGTATATATATTTGAGTAAAATTAAAAGAAGTACGAGAATAATCATGTACAAAAGTAATTTATACAACATTCGAGATATTTGACGTGCTGGCATAATTATATAGATTTCAATTTTAATAATCAGTAGTTGTAATAGTTTTTGCCCTCCTACAACTAAAAACTGGTACGTGTCATAATTAAATATACAACGATAAAAAAGTTTTTCTATTTTATTGAACTTTACATAATGTAGAGTTTAGTGGTTCAATTAGACTTCATTAAACATGAAGAATTTAAAATATTATAACTTGAGTATTGAATGAAATATACTGAATAGATAATTTACATTGTAGATTCAGATTTACTCTTTTGAATACAGTTAAAATTTCTCATCTTATCAAATTAATTCAAGTCTATATAATCAAGAAAACGTTCAAAAAATATTGATATTCTTAAAAGGAAGCAAATTTAAAAATCATTCAGAACCCCATACGTGTAGATGCATCAAAAAGTCTGAGGAACATTCTCCAAGGCTGAAACCTTATTTCATTTTTTTTCGAAGTTTTGAATATGTTATTGTTAAAGAATGCTAAATCTTCAACAAAATAAACTATTGGACAGTTGTATACAATATTCTGCTGATGAGTTAGTTACACACAAAACACTTTAAAGTTTAATAAGTTGATGAAAAATACAGCATTAGATAAAAGTATGTTCACTTCTAGATTCTCGAACTGTACAAGAAAATAATTTGAAATTTCCTGTACATATAGCTCAATTGAAATGCTAATCGTAAACGACGTTTCACGTTGTTTTCTTCTATCGTTCTGGCATTCTATAGACACTTTCTCTTTTCAGTCTTTATACACCATTATTTTCCAAACCAGAGAATATAATCACTCCATTTATTCACCATTGAGCAACCGGTCTTATAAGTTATACATATTATAAATTTGATGTCGAAGAGCTCAATCATGATAGAGTTGGAATCATTTATAATTGCTATACCACTCTTAAAAGGTAGCTTGTATTCGAAATCGACTTCGTAACTTAATGCAGAAACATAATTTTAATTTGAAATTTTAAGAAAATTCTATCCAGTGTTTAAAGATTATTTACTGAAAGTTTCATCATTATACGTTCAGTGATCTAGAAGAACCATTGAAAATAGATTAACGTTAGTGTAAGATATCTATTGACCTATAATTTAAGAACATCTCTCCTTTTCAAACTATCGATAAATCATGGTATTATAATAACGCTATACGTACGTAATAGCTTGTTTTATTCGCTGTAAAACTCAAAAATGCTATATTTCTTGATGTTGATAGAGTAAAGACTCCACAAGACGAAAGTCATTCCGGTTCTCAAAAAATGTAACTTCTGAGAAGTTAAGTACTTTTTTTTTCTAAAGTTAGGTAGAATTTCGTTGAAAAATAAGAACTTGATGATTTTTAACTTTTCTAAAAGTCTTTTCATGTTTTGTAGGAGATATAAAAGTTGTTAAATGACACAGTCATATATAGACAGCAGTGTATCCTTCCAGGTAAGACGTCTATCAGCTCTCAGAATACAATATTTTTGTATATTATACATCTCTCATAATCTCTTTACTAGTTGAGAGTAAAACTTAACACAGAATTTTGATCAAATGTGCGATCGGGTTAAAATCTTATGAAAGATAGAAGAGGCATTATGGTGACGCTACGTTCTTGTTTTCAAATAAATATTAAGAATTTTCTGAAAAAATTTTCGATTTTGAGTTGAACATAGATTAATGTGAAAGAAAGCCTGATTTACAAAATAAAACCACTTCCAGCATTCCACGATCTATTTAGACAAAGTGGTGGGCTTTTAAGTTTTAGCTCGAAAGGCTGAAAAAGCTCGATCTTTTTGGTTTTGTAAAGTTTACCCTTTCCAGTTCCTTCAAAATCTTTTTTATAGGTAATCTGATAGAGCAAAGCGTCCTCTTCAAAATAGGACATCTTATAAAATTTTCTAATATTTTTGTGCAGAGATATAAGTATTATCAGAAATGCCCTGAAAAACTGTTTTGTCTAATGCTACTTGTAATGTTCAAAACAGTAGTAATTCCAATCTATGAACATTACGATCGGAAAATTTTTCTTTTTGACTTTTGATTTTTTCTGTCTGATTCATACAATTTTCAAAATCAAAAACCGAGATTTTACGTAGAGTTTAGTCTATCTTTTCCATATCTCGAGAAGGAAAAGTCAGAAGCCAAAAACAAAAATTTTCATTCTGAAATATGGTCCTAGCTATGTGTGATAAAATTTTGAGCGCGATCAGATGAAGTTTTGATGAAATCATAATGTATATAGATAAAAATGGAGGTTTTCCAGAAAACTCATAAAAGAACATGTTAAAGAATTCTGAGCAAAAATATATCGATTTTCGTTTCGATGTTCTCTCATATGAATTTGAACTCAATCGAATACTTATTTCACATTTCCCAGCAAGGTAGAAAAAAGGAGAGAGGTTACTTGTAAACACCTCCTCGGATCAGAAGGTCCATTTGAGGAAAAATTTTTGCAAAATCGTCGATTTTTTCGAAAGAAATGTTCGATATGCGAAACCATAACAGAACGTTGTGTCCTTCTGTGCTAGACGAGAGTTTACATCCTTCATCACAAGGGCGAGCAAATTCGATAATGTCCAAGTCAAAGTCAAGTCCAGAAATAAGACAAGATTTTTGTACTGAGAACGTATTTGTAAAGTGTTAAATGAAGCAGTATGCCAACCTATCTGATAGATGTATTAAATGGAGAAAAATGTGTTTTAATCAAAAGTCTTATTTAAAAAATAAGACTTTTGTTTGATCAGCAAATTAATTAATATATAAACAACAAAAAGAATATGAATTAGGTACGGGACGAATCGAGCGGGGGCTCGAGCACTCGGTATACGAACGCGCTCGAGCGAAACAGACGAATCACGCTTGTTGGTCGAGTATTGCTCGGTATCTGAGTGCTTGCGTATAATTCCTAATTTAAATAAGTTCTCTGCAAGAGAGGTAAGTTTTCTCACATAAAAAATGTTTAAACAATTGTTTACTTGCTGTGTAAATAGCTGTTCACTTATTATGTAAAGAGAAAAATATATTTCTATAAAAATATATTGCAGTGCACGAGTGCTCATTCAGCGTGCGCGCTCGTCTAAAACGTGCTCGAGCGACGAGCGCACTCGTTAAAATGCACTCGAGCGACGAGCACGATTCGTCTGCTTCACTCGGGCGACGAGCTCGATCTGCCTCTTTCACCCGAGCGCGCTCGCTAAAATCCGCTCGATCGACGAGCGCTCGTTGTCCCATATATAATATGAAGGAAATAGATACAAGAAGAAATATGAACATAATAGAAGTTTAATTTAATTTCTTTTAGTTTCTCTTAATCTCCTTAGATCATTATGGTTTTATCAAATTCTTTTTATAATTATAGATAAATATTTTTTTTCCTTCATAATAAACTTTATTTATTTATTTCCAAACATTTCGATTAGCTAGCTCAATTTTCATTAGTGGATACAAACAATTAATTAAATTAAACTAAAATACACAAACTGAACAAAATGTCCTGTTTTTTAATAATAGATAGGAACTCCTGATGTAGATGACAAAAACTGTATCATGACAGCATCTTTAACTTTTTCCTTTTATACTATCTTTTTCTTTTTTTTACTTTCGTAGTCTAGAAAATTGTTGCTTGCACAAGTGACAAAATTTAAAAGAAAAAGGAATAAGATAAGTTCGTGTGAATTATTAAAAAAACAGGGAATTTTGTTCAATTTGTGTATTTTAATCAGAGTTGCAACCGGTCTAAAACTAAGAGGCCGGACTGGATCGGTTGGTTCAAAACCGGCAAAAAGCCGACTGGTTGAGTTTTATCAGTACAACTAAATATCTTTTATATACAATAGTTTTCCACTAATATCCAGTTTTTCGTTAAAGCTACTTAACTTTCTTTGAACGATCATTACCCCGTCTTATCCCAAGTGGCTGTGGGATTAAATATACTTTACTACTGACAAAATCATTAATTAATTTTCGTAAATTATTTACCGAGCTCATTTCTCTCTTTTTACAGTCAAAAATAAATTAACTGAGCTCATTTGTATCTTGTTAGAGTATAAATTAATTTTCGAGCTCAAAACTCTCATTTATATAAACAAATATAATTTTATTACAACCGAGCTCATTTCTCTCATTCGAAACCAATTAAACTCACCAAGCTCACATATCGCTTTTTTCCAAGCTCATTTTATTATTTTACCCAGAAATTAAATTAAACTTCTATTACGTTCATATTACTTCTTGTATATATTTACTTTATATTCTTTTTGTTGTCTGTCTACTAACTAATTTGGTGATAAAAATATTGATACCCATTTAAATGTTTATTTCGTTACATGTATCCATGATTATTCACCAATTTGCTCTGTTTTATTAGTCCAGTCGAGTTTTTTTAGCAGAAAATAGAATCAGTACACTAATTTTTTTCTCTCTTCTTAATAACCACCAAGTTGATGACTGCCATAATCATATAGGGCGTGTACATATAGCTTAGTCATTATTATCCATTAAATATATGTTTGACAAAAAAGAGATTAAACTACGTTTAAGATTACACTGATTTCATTACTGAAAACGATAGATTCTAACTGAACGTCAAATGGACTTGATACAAAAACTCTCGAGTCCATGTCCATTGGAAGTTGACAACTGCTTCGAGTCTGGTCTTCGACTTGCCTATCTCTGATTCTTTATATGTTATAAGTTATTTAAAATATTGTGTTGACTTTTGTTTTTCGCTCGACACCTCCGTCTCTCTAATTTCTAACTCTTTCTCAGTCGACCATACTGATTGGGATGTTTTTAAGCGTGAATTTCATCGTATCTAACTCTCTTTATCAAACTGTATCTAATTCGTCTGATCCAGAATTTATGACCAACTTAGTGGCTATCTCTGATGCATATGATAAAGCCACGTTTACGAAAAATCTATAATATCTTATAGTCATACCAGCATTTATACGCAGTTTAATGAGAGAAAAAAGAAAGCCAATCTTCTCGGCGAATCTCTACAACAATCCTTTCTTCCTTCTTCGAAATCTGATAAAACGTTTTTCAACGATATAGAAGAACAAGTTAACAAGATAGTTGTAAACCAGAGCAATTCTGTTTCTTCCTCCCTTCCCGTGTCACAATTTGATTCCTCTTTCTCTATTTTTGAAATTTCTTCTGCTTTAAAAAACATGAAACCAAAACTTTCATCTGGTAACGACAATATTCCTGGTGTAACTGTCAAACATCTCCTTTTAATTTTTCTACCTATTATTTGTCTTCTTTTCAATTCTCTATGGGTATCTGGCACATTTCCTGACGTCTGGAATATCCAAAAAATTAGGATGCTATTAAAGAAAGGTAAAATCAAAACAGATCCAAATAGTTACCGCCCAATAAGCCTTTTATGTAACTTATCTAAACTCTTCGAACGTTTATTTACATTAAGGTTGACTCATTGGTTAACATATCATAATTTCGATACAGCAAAGCGGTTTTCATAAAGGTCGATGTACAGTTGACCAAATTTTGAACCTCATTCAACAAACTCAAACATCTTTTAATAAAAGTCAACATATGGTGGGACTTTTCATTCATTTTGAAAAAGGGTTTGATAAGGCGTGGCTTAATGACCTGCTTTTTAAATTAAAAAGTAAAAACTGTCTTGACCGTCTTTTTAATATTTTACAGTCTTATTTTAAACACAGAAAATACTTCATACAAATTTCGAATGTGTCATCTAAACTGTACAACTGCCCTTATAGGACACCACAAGGTAGTATTCTTTCTCCTTTGCTCTTCAACTTTTTCATTCATGATCTTCCTTCCTTTTGTTTCACTTTCGGTGTTCGTCTTTCTCTATTTGCCGATGTATATTGCTGCCTTTTGTGCATGTTTTAATAGTGTACAAGGAGAGAAAATGTTACAACTTTTTTGTGATAAACTTTGTGAATATTGTAAACTTTGGTGTCTTCAAATAAGTTATGCTAAAACTGTATGCATGTATTTTACGAAATGTCCAGCTGACAGAAACGCAAAATTGAATCTGTTGATGAATAGTCATGTATTAGAGCAAGTTAAAAATTTTAAATATCTAGATTTTATTTTGGACCAATGTATGTCGCTCTCTCTTCATGTAGATGACGTGTATTTGCGTGCCCGAAAGGCACTCGGTGCATTAAAAAGTGTGTGTGGCAGGCTCTGGGGACTTTACTCTCACACTGCTGTGTTTGTGTTTAACACATTCGTTCATCCTCTCTTAACATACTTTTCTCCCAGTCTTCGGTGTATCTCAGACTCTAGTTGCACTAAATTCCAACGTGTACAGAGTGCCGTGTTGAAAATCTGTTACCGCTTACCGCCATGATTTTCTACTCTCGATGTTCACATACACTATCTTCAACTGAATGTTTAACTAAACGTATTTTTAAACTAGCTTCCTCTTTCATAAAACAAGTTACTGTAACCAATGAACTTGTTATTTTCATTGTTAACTTATATCTTATAGATGACCGTAAATTTGAAACATTCTTTCCGCCTACGGTTGAGTCTTATAAAAACCAATGTGTGCAAACTTTTATATATTTTTTTTATAATCTAAAAATATATTTGTGTCTAACGAGCGAGTGCTGCACACCCCTCTATTTGTATTTTTATTGTAACCGATGTACAAAAACCTTTCTTCTCACAACTTTTTAATACTTTTATATAGAATTTTCATTTTATCTACACTGTAGTGCAAGCGAGCAACAGGCCCAGGCATTTCTCACGCAATAAATCATCATCATCAAGATTACACTGACTTGATTAGGGAAAAACGATAGATTTTAACTGAACTTCAAACGGGCTTGATAAAAAAACTCTCGAGTCCATGTCCATCTCGAAGCACAACTGTTTCGAGTCTGGATTTTGAATTGCCTACCTCTGATTCTTTATATGTTATAAGTTATTTAAAATATTGTTGCTTCTAAAAATCTACTATGTTAGTATATGTTTGATCTGTTGATCTAAAAAAAGACAAATTTCTACAAGCGAAAAAAATAGGACATTAATATGTCTCTTCTATTTGATCAAACATACCCTTCTGACAATACAGTCTGATTTGTTTTCAATTATTTTTATTTGAAAAACAGTTTCAATTTTCTTGCAAAGTTGTCAGATATTGAAATTAGTAGAAGTAATAGAAACAATAAGTGAGCTTAGAAAGTAGTATATTTGGAATTGTAAGTACTACGAAAGATAAATGCAAAAGATAAATACTTCTAACAGAAATTTTTTTATATTTCATCAGGATGAATTGGTTCATGTTGATAAAATCACTGTATCACGAACGGTCTTTAGTGAAAAATACGGAAAAGGGTAGGATGTCCTTAAAGATACAAAAACTATAGATTTTTTTATGAAATTTAAAGTGTGTAAGAGCATCATTTCTATGTGTAGAAATAGGCATGAAAATTTATAATGAGAAAGTGCAATAATTAACCTACTACAAAGGTCATTAAATTAAGAATTGTATCATTAATAATAGTACTGAGGACAGATTGAAATTTAAAGAATTGTTTCGGTACAAATACTGACCTGAAGAATATTTCTAAAATTTTTGAATAGTCTTAGTGAAATTATTACCAAAAATGAATAAAAGCTCTCATAAAAATGTTACTTACTTGCCAGAAGACTTTATTTTATCTGCTATATTTTTATTCTCGTTATTGCAATGAACAAGTTATGTACAGTATAGTAGCGTATAACTATCTATTATAGATTTTACCATTATCGTTAATGAGTGAGGTTAAAAAAAAATGCAATAAAAAAAAAATCGTCATACTAACGAATGACAGGTAGATATTTATTACTTGTATATTATTTATCATCATGAAGAGACGAATAACTAGTAAAAGTAAAATAATATTTTTTAATATGCATCAAAAACTGTCTAAGATACAATCACTATAAGAATGTTAACGTAAAGTTGAGTCAGTCCTGAAGCAAAACAAAAAGAGTAATTTTATGACAACAAAACTAAGCAACATCAAATTCTATAATGAATACGAGAGAAAAATAATGGATAATTTTGAATCTTAGTAGTTTAATAGTAATCAGTAACATCATGGATAAAATAAATGTAAAATACAATGGTTAAATCATTACTTTAAATAATTTAAATTTAAAATTAAACCCATTAGATCTAATTTATCCAGTGTATAAAATAAAAATAAATAAACATGTAGGTATAATTGTGATTTATACTGTTAGATAACAGACTGAAAAGTGTACAAACTTTAGATGTAATAGAAACCAAACTCAGTACGAGATTTTATTGTCTAGAACTGTGAAACCAACACGTTTTAATTCAAAGGAATCTGTCAGAAAATTTGATTTTGAGTTCTTATACCTTAACGAATAGTTTAAAGACATCTTTCTAAAAATTTATTGTTTATTTAATGCTGTATGATTTTAATTTTGACAATGTTTCAAGAATGACAGTTATTAAAAACTATTGTAGATTTTATTGAAAGACTTTTTTGTTGAATATATAGATTTTTACAGTACACAGAAGACCAAAATAAATTAGTATTATTAAAACATCAAATAAACACAAATCATATGATAGACAGTGAAAAGATGTATCAAAAGACAGTGTATTACATCGGCTGGTAGTGCGTGATAACAATTATTGCTCATGATTTGAATTTTATCTATGATATTAAATACTGCTGCTAGAGTACTTTTTATTTATATTCAAATATTTGTCCATCAATATGAAGAGTATATTATATAACAAATACTTGAAAAAATTCTTTTGTTAAAGCCGTCAATTAGTTTAATTTGGAAAATAATAAGTTTTTCATCGTTCTAACAACATGTTCTGTATGACAAATCAGAAAAGATAAAAATTCTCGAAATAGGATCAGAAGTAGACTAGAATGATCCTAATATGACGAAAATATATCAAAGTTTTCAAAGAAAATTTATTTATTCGAAATTTTAACGATCTATTATCGTATTAAAAACAGATCCATATCATGAAAGTTTGCCAACTGTCTAATTTTCGTCATAGATTGATTTTTGTCCTCTAATTGGCCCAGTTGCACAACTAATACTGTTCTCATTAATATTATGCGTCTATGTATCGATTTTTGAATATATATTATCATCCATGAAAGATGAGTCAGCAGTGGTCATTGATGGCTTTTTACTGAGAAAAAAATTTCCATTGGATTGTGATGGTCTGCGTGGTTGTTGACCCTTTTGTAGCGGAATTGATGATTTTTCTCTATTGTCATTGTTTTTGTTGTGAAAGAAGAGTCTTTCATTGTGTCCTTGTGACATTTGTCTTGGTAATGAAAAGTCTTTTTTTCTCAATTGCTGTTTTTCAACAAGATACAAACGTGACATATTCAAAACAGGCATCATTAATGTGTTACGTTTATTTGTTTCGTCAAATTTTATTCTATTCGAATTACCGTTATTAGATTTCGTTGAAAACTGATCTGCATATTCATCCATTATTGGATCCGATATGTAGTTGATAGAGCCAATATTTAATAACGATTCATTATTATCAAGCAAAGACATATCTGCTTGTTTTAAATCTAAATTTTTAACCGACGGTGGATAATAAGTGGGTTGTTGTGGCTGTTTATCATCACCATCATCATCATATCTGGAATTTTCAAATGATATTGACTTTCTTTCACTCAATAGTAACTTAGGATCCTTGTCACGAATACTATTATTCATATCTATTGTTTTTAGTTGATCTTTCTCTGAATGTGGTTTTTTCAAGCCATCATTATTTGCCGCTTGTTCAGAATATGGTTTTTGTTTTTCAATACACTCAGTGGGTAACTTCGATCGATAGGTCGAAGCAACTGGAATCCAATATTGTTGAGCAAGAGATGTAGTGTCAACACCAATATTTCTTTTTGATATTGAAATTTTTTTGTTTCCCTTGTTTCGTTTTAATGTAGTGGTCGATAATTCATTGTCAGACATTGTCGATGCATTTTTCTGCGGTTTTGTCTCATTTTGTACGCTACGATTTTCTTTAAGTCTGTCCATACCTGTATCAGTTCCAATCGATAGCGTTGTTTTCTCAGAGTCGATTTTCGTGTTTCCCTTGTTTTGTTTTAATGTAGTGGTCGATAATTCATTGTCAGACATTGTCGATGCATTTTTCTGCGGTTTTGTCTCATTTTGTACGCCACGATTTTCTTTAAGTCTGTCCATACCTGTATCAGTTCCAATCGATAGCGTTGTTTTCTCAGAGTCGATTTTCGTGTTTCCCTTGTTTTGTTTTAATGTAGTGGTCGATAATTCATTGTCAGACATTGTCGATGCATTTTTCTGCGGTTTTGTCTCATTTTGTACGCCACGATTTTCTTTAAGTCTGTCCGTACCTGTATCGGTTCCAATCGATAGCGTTGTTTTCTCAGAGTCGATTTTTGGAGAATAGCCAACATCCGGACGAGATTTTATTATTTCTGAAGGTCTATACGGATAATCTTTCTCTTGATCATTCTGGCATGGCTGATCGTATCCATTTGGTACGTAGCTACATTTATCATGGCACATTGATGTTTGAGGAGAAGAATGTTCATAATCATCCGAAGATCTTCGCCTTCTAGATGGCGGTGGTTCATTGTTGCGGTTATCACTATACGATACTGGTCTGCAACGAGCAATATGTGGAGGATATTGTTCTTGTATAGAATTATTAAAATGTTGTGGTAACGTGGTTTGTGTAGACGTTGAGCGAGGGAAAGAAGGTGGAGCTGTGCCAACATCTCGGGTAACTGGCTGATACATTGTTGCCACATTTCGTAGTAATTTTTCTGTTGTTTGTACATTTTTATTAACAAGTTCTGGTGTTTCAAATACTAACGGTCGTTTAGATGACATATCTGATTCTTCACTATCTGAGTCCAACGGGCGTCGTAGTTTTATTCCAGGGGTGTTTCGACCTCTATATCGAAAAGGATCGGACTCTTCAGTAATAATATCTTCTAGTGATGATTCCTGAGATATTGTTTTGAAAGAGTCAACGTTGTGTATTTTTAATATTTTTGTTTGAATAGGAAATGTTTTTGGATATGACGCACCTGTAAGAAGGAATTTATGTGTGAAAGATATGTTACAGTGGCATAAAGTACAACTTGCATATAGATTACTATTTGCTTATGATATAATTAGTATATTTTAAATATAATGAATCGTGTATGTAACGTTCACCTTCGAATTTATTATTTAAAAACTCTCTAAAGTATGAGATACTCATAAAAAGAAATTGACATCTAAAATCGAAATCAGCATACCAACTGCAAATATTTACTTGATATATCAATATAAAACTATTTCTTTTTTGTCTTTTTTTTGTTTTACTCCTATCTATCTATTTAGCGTAACAAAAAATTTTAATGATGTACTACTACTAATTTAGTGTTATATGTCACTTCAGTCATGCAAAGAAAAGAATGTCTTATCGTTTTATTTAGTTAAATTGATGGTAGTTTAAGTGTTTTTCGAGATAAAAGAAAAGGGAGGGGATTAGCAAACAAAGATCCTTCACAACCGTGTTATTCTTTTATTTGTGGTTTTGTACTTGTAACATTAGTGTCTTGAATACATAATTGACCTTCGTGTTAATTTTCTCTAGGATATTATTGTTTGTAGAATGATTCGCCTGTTATTCGTACCAAATTAATGTTATTTCATTGTTTTATTCAGCTCATTATAACTTATCAGTCTATTATGGTACAAAATTGAAATTACAAAAATGAAAGAGAAAATAATACAAAAAATATTTTGAACTATCAAAAGAAATAAAATCATTAGATGCAAAATAAACAATTAGAGTCTCAGGAAAGAATGTATTAGAACATCAGGATTATAAAAGAACAAAAAACAGTAAAAATAGTTTAATAAACAAGGACTATTGTCTGTTAAAAAAAATAAGGCACATGACTATTTTTGACTATCTCGAGAACGAAATGTGATAGAGAGTCTGGACTTTCATCATTCAAAAGAAGAGATTTTGGAGGACATTTCTATAATAGATATTAATTCGAAAATAGTATTTTAAAGTAAGTTTTTGAGGAGATCCTTTGAAAACCAACTAATAGCTCAAAAACTTCAAGTACGAATACTTTCATTTTTCTTCATGAACAGATAACCTAAAGTGTCCTCTTCAAAATGGGGGTCAAGAGAGACCTTAATTTTTAGTGGTTCGGGCGTGGTATCCAATTTCTCTGGAGCCTTAGGACTGATATCCAGTGACTTCAGGTAGTCTTGAAATCGGATGGAGCATACGTAATTGTTCACGCTGAATCTGATGATAATGTTTGTTTTGGGAAAAGAATTCAAAAACGGGTGAAAACGGAGTTTTATCAAAATTGGGGTTTCCAGGCTGTCTTCACTTAATATTAAAAAATTCACTGTGCACTCAAAAAACATCAGAACGAGTTCGAAACTTCAGGATATTATGAATATTGCTCGATAAACGTGATACGTTTTTTGAAAATTTAAATAAAGTTCATAAAACTACTTGACATTGGAAGTATCCTCAGTATACGAATGTAAATAAATATCACTGATTTTCTAGCAGTCCTATGTTTAGTGATGCTCAAATTCTATACGTTGAATAAGTAAACAAAATGTTTTAAAAGTAGTCTCAAAATACGAAACTATTGATAGATTAAGATACATAGAATATTTTTCAACAATCTTATATTTAATTTAAATATCCAGTTATTAAAATTACACGAAATATAAAGAAAAGAGTAAAAAATTGATAACAAGAAACAAAAGTTATATCTAACAACTCGGAATATTAAACCGGTGTGGGAACTATTGCTAATTTTTACGAGAGAAAAAAGTTAAATATTACTAACGTCTACATTCAATCATTTATTTAATTTTCTCGGTTTTGGCTGCTTATTTTGTCTCTTATTATTCTTATCTTTGCCAAATTTACCAAAAAAGCTTTTCTTCTTTGGAGTTTTACTATTTGATGATCCCGTATGAGAGGGGGCAAAACTTTTTTGACCAAATGATGGTTGTTGTTGATAGGGCGCGGGAGGTTGTTGAGTAGGCGAAAATGGAGGATATGACCATGACTGAGTTTCTGGTCTTTCTTTATCGACAGATGTACTCATGGAATCAGTATTTGACTTTATTGATATTTCATAATCTTTCGCCGATGAAGTTATATGAGTTGAAAGCGGAGGTGACGATACTGGTATTCTTGGTTCTGTCGGATTTTGATTTGTATGTATTTGGTAACCGTGTTCATAGTAACTAGAATTTAATACGTCCGATGACTGATTCTCTTGCTCATAAATATTTTTTTGTCTTTCATTCTGAGCATAATCATTAGCATTGACGTCATCCGTAACTTCCATATACGAATATGGCGATCTGTCATTAATAGACAATGAATTATTTCCAACAGCTTCAACCGGTGGCTGATTTTTCATTGTTGTCGTTGCTTTATCAAAAATTGGGAATATTTCAGTGGATTTTGCTGCAGCATTTGACGTTTGCGATGGTATAAAATCTGGCTCTGCGTAGTAGTTCTCAGCATCATCTTGTTCAAATCGTTGATTGCTTTGTTGTAACAATTCATTTTGATTGCTTCTATTCGTTGGTAATACGCTATTATTCATTGGTGCATGTCCAAATGATTGACATTCACTAGTATTATCTTCTTCTTGGTCACTTTCTTCAATTTCTCTGTCAGCTTGTTTTAAAGATGATAAACTAACACGATCAGATAGTTGAGACCGATTAAAATTATATTCGCTGTCAACAAATGCTGGTGCCGGTTGGGAACTATCTGGACGAAATCGAAAGTGATCATCAGTTTTATTTATGAAGGATGATTTTTTCTGATCGTTCGTTTCATCAACAGGTTCAATCGTTTCATAAGCGTTTGGAGAAGTGACTGCATTCTGCGGCGTAAAAGGCGAGGATAATGGAAAAGAAAATTTACGATTTGTAGAGGAATGAGGAGACTCATTATTTTTTGTTTTCTGTTGGTCTATTCGTTCATTGTTTAACTGTGTACGATGAGGCATATCATCAGCAGGCTTTTTAAATCCAATTAGAGTTGAATTTGTCGACTTTCTATGAACATTAGGCATGTAATCATTATTTTTCGTTTCTTGTATGTTTATGATAGGCTCTTCCTTTCGTTGTTGCTGTTGTTGATTATTATTATTAACTATTATTGATTCATCTATTGGACGTATTCTTGGAGAATGATCGGCATGTGTCTTATCGTTTGTTTTTAATCTCCAATTATTGTCACTAGTAAATTTTTGTAATGAATTTTGATCGTGTTTATACTGAGTAATTCCGTTTAACGCACGTTCGTGTACCAAAGATTTACCTGGACCTTGAACAATAGCTTTGAATGTCAACTGCATCTCTGTATTAGCTGGAATATAATTGTATAAATTTTTTTCTTTGTCTTCGTCTGATATGATTGGTTTTTGAGTAAATGACAAATCGCCACTTTTAATACGATACTGTTTGTATTCTTGTAATGAACCATTTACTGTAACTGGTGGTGATTTTAATTCATTCTGATGTTTTGTATGAGATATATTCATATTTGTTAATACTTTATTTTTATTATCGTCAGTATTATTACTAAGTTCACTGTTGTTATTCCAACTATCCACACCATCGTCTTGACTCGAAGATTCATTTTGGTTTTTGGCTTTTTTTAATTCATTGACCATTTTTTTTCTACGATCTTTTGTTGGTGTCAAATAACGACAATAATATTTTGTTGGTGTCAAACAATATTCAACAAATTCTGGTAACTGTTCCCAATCTTCTCGAATAGTTGGTCGAGAAGGCCTAGTGTTTTCTTTTGCTTTCTCCTCTGTATATGGGGGTTGTTGATTATGATTCTGGTTATGACTTATGGTCGAAGACGATGAACTAGAATACGGCTGTTTACCATTACCGTTAATACCATTTGTATCACGGCGTTTTGTCGATCCGCCGTTATAACTATCATAATTATGATTAGGCTTCTGTTTCTTCTGTTGTTCACTAACATCCGAAGGATGTTGAATATATTCATGGTTACTTGCCGAATTTCGTCCTATATAATACGGTTGAACCACTTTTATTTGATTTTGGCCGTCATTGTTTTTTGACTCATTTTCCTCTTCCTTATATTCAAAAGCAAATAGGTGGTCTGTTGCTACCGTCGGTTTGTTTTTTGAGAAATGATAAATGTTCTTCTCTGTTGAATGAGATGTTGATCTTACAGATGGTAACTCTTCATCTAATGTTGAATCATAAACTTCCGTGAATAAACCTCGATTGTCATCGTCTCGTTGCTTATCTAATGAACGCTGACCTATTTTGAACGAAGATGGTGGTATCCGATCAGATGGATTATTGTTAAGATAAAGATGCTCGTAGACCGGTTTTCTTATATCTGACGATTTAAAACCTTAAGTAAAAGAAGAAAAAAAATTTTTTTAGTTCAGTTTCAATCATCTGTTTAAAATGCTCCAATAACATATCATTCTCATGCTATTGGCATTTTCTCAATGAATAAGCCACCAATGTCGATATGGCTTGATTAACTTTTCCGAAGCCTCATTCGAATGTCACATTCTTTAGCAGTTGTAATCAATATCAAATATGCAATTAACAGAGAAAGAAAAGCAGACACATTTTGGATATATGAACGTTGAACATATGTCTTTAAGGCTTTTAATTTTGTTAACGAAGAAAACTGTACTCTTTCTTTTGTAGTTTGGCAAAAACGACGTGACAGAATGCTCGTATGCAGAATAGAGAAAATTTCGTTGTAATTTTAGAATTTTTCTTTTGTTTCTATACACTTGTCCTATTATCAAGATCTGACTAGAAGATTTATTTACCTCGAATATGTTTTATTGTGGTAAAACTGTCGTAGATAAAATGGTTGCGGTTTTTTTTTGTTTTTTTACTACTATTTTTATTGACTTCGATTAAAGGGAGAAAAAACTGAATATCTTATTGTATGACATTTCCGTCTATATTATCAAATAAAAAAAATAAAAAGAAATAATTTGACATTGTTTAGTAAAATATGCACTCATAGATCAAAATGTGTCTGCTTCGAAAAATGAAAGAGATAGTTGAGCGAAGACCGTAAAGGATACCACTAGTCTACGAGCATCTGTCAATATTATGACAGAAAAAAATTAAAGAAAAATAAAAAATAATAAAATTTATTATATGCACTTATAATTTTAGTTTTTATGAGATTTAAGATGTCAAATAGACGAAAGTAGCATATTACAAATTCCTTCTATAAAATCATTTTCTATTGTATACGTTTTATTCAAGTAAATAGTTATAACTCAAGGAAAAAATAAAAATAAACATTGTTTCGTTTTTAAGTACGGTGGAGAGCATATAGTGACTCTACAGCATTGGTTCAATACAAAAATAGGGATTTGATTCAGTGATCTTCAAACATCATGGATGGGTTATTGAAAGTGACTATGCACTGCTTCTTTGTACTCAGAATAAAACTCAAAGTCGTTAAAACACTTTATTGTTACCGTATCTCACAGCTATAGCTCGAGCCGAGGGCAAGCTTTTGGTAAAATTGACAATTTAAAAACGTACACGATCCAAACTTGGTGATGGGCGCTTCTCTATCAACGCTTCATCTGCCCAATATGGTTCCTTCGGATTTTATGCTTATTATATTATGTGGATGTGCTCTTTCTGCGGGGCACATTTATCATCCTTGTTATAGGTGCACAAACGATAATCAATAACTGTTCTCTATACTATGTGTTCATGTATGTAAAGCATTCTATGTGCAGATGTAATGGATTTTTTCTCTACATCTAATGTAAATCATAAACTGTTTATTCGGTTATGATAAAGGCGTGTTTAGGAGATGTTTTGATTAATAATAACTACTTATATTTATTTACTCGAGTTTTTAACCGTGCATCAAATATTATGTAGTTTTTTATGCCGTCTAAATACCGTCGTCAGAAATTGCTTTATAATAACCGTCAAAAAAGTTGGCGTAGAAACTTTATCCAAACCTTTTCTGATCAAACAAATACTCCGAGTGAAACAACTATACATCTACCACAACAACTGAAACTGTACAAGATATATACAGAGAAATTCAAAACCTAGAGAATTTCTTCACTAGAAAATCGCACATTTCTGCAAGACAGGTACGGATCTACCAAGATGTTGTTGTTTTTAAGAAACAAAAAAAGATTTTTTTATTCAGAAAAGCGAATTCGATGTGAACATTCAGTATGTCGAATTTGCCATCCTTCCTCAACTGACGAGAGGACCCCGCGAACTGTCGCATCGTTTTTTCAGCCAAGTCTAGTGGGTTATAGGTTATAAACTATGCTGAATCCGAATATCATAGCGATAGCATGATAGTAGCCCACAACTGATTAAAATGGAACATCTCGCAGGTCTACACGACCTTTCTTTGCAAAGTTATAGAATTTACAAGAAAAAGTCTAAATTAATTTAATTAAGCTTCTTACTTCTGTGCGTTTGAACTGACAATGAACATTTAGATCGTTTCTGATAAATTCTATATTTGCAAAGAACGGTCGTGTAGAGCTGGGAGATGTCTCATTTTTAATCAGTTGCGGATTACAATCATGCTTCATTAAGAAAGGTTACTTTTTAGAGTTTCTGAAAAAACTGGTTTTCCGAAAAACCGCTCTTTGAAGGCCCCTGAGCAGCCACCATATTCGGATTCAGCATAGTTCATAACCTATAACCCACTAGACTTGGCTGAAAAAGCGATGTGACAGTTCGCGAGGTCCCCTGGTGAACAGCAATTTTTAAAAGAAGTATTATAGTTTAGGCTTAGCGAACCAGAGTTGTCTCATAAGAAAAAAAAAGAGACGATTAAAAAGAAATCCCTTAAATAATTTCATGAGCTTAACCAAATAGGTTTAAATATATTTTTATTTTAATCTATTTTAGTGAGACTGATTTCGCTAAAAAAAAGCTAATGAAAAATGAATTATTATCGGCAGATAATAATTTCTCAATAACTGTCTATTCAACTAAAAAGACAAGTGACTTTTGACAATGACTAAGAGAGTGTTGAACATTGATTTGTTTTCATTCAATAAAGAGCAGTCATAATTAATAGAAATAACAAAGTGATTAAGTTTAAGTGCAAATTTCAGTAGTTTTCTAAACTACTTTAAGCAAAGTATACATCCTGTTCAACAGGTATTTCAAGTGTGATGACAAGTTTAAATTAAATCGTCATTATATAATAAATTTTAAATAAGAAAGAAAAATAAAATGTTATATGTGTATACATAACCTATTATACAAAATAGAAATGTAAATATAAACAACATCACAACCATTCCTCACTTATGACATCACCTTCTTACATAAAAATAATTCATTTCATTAAATTCTTATTTTAAATGTTGAATTAGACAATTAGATTTCACTTAAAATTAACGTTTTTTCAATATATTAATAAAAATAATTATTCTTAAGCTATTGAATGATGCTTAAATGTTATGGGATTGAAATTTACTCACTCAAAAATATTTTTGAACAGAAACAATAAATAAAAAATATGAGAATTTTAAATAAGAAGGTTGTACTGGTTTTTGTGTTTAAGATCTTTGCTAAAAGCAATTCTCTTAAAAAAACGTTTGTGCAGAATCGAATAGATAAAATCTAGAATATCCAAAATAAAAATGAATGATTTTTGTGCAGATTTTTCTCTCTTGCTATATTTAAACAAAACAAAACAAAACACGATTTTCGTGAATTTAAACTTTTATAGAATTTATAACTACCAATTTTTATAATAAACTAAAATTATTTTTTTATTCTTTGACAAAATACTTTTACAACCTTCAACTTTTCATATTTATTACTGATAAATCTTTATAAGATGTTCAATTTGCTCAATTCGTAGAATAAAGTCAAATGTTATTAATTATTTTCTCATTAGAAAATAAAATTATTTTTGTTGTCATATCAACGATTGAAGTACCCGTTATTATATGACGTACATAGACTGATCTACTTGAACTGTTCTTAAGGTACCATGATATCGGGGAAAAAAACGAACAAAACTAAACTATATTAAAAATTTTGTTTGTCAGTTAACTTTGCCTAATGGAAAGGAAATAAGAACATTGTTAAATTAAAAAATTAGACAAACGATTCAATTATATTTTTAAAATATGTTAATTATAATTTAATCAATGGTGCAATATGTAAGCTGTACTTTATTTATCTAAATGTTTTTGATAAAAGTTATCATAATGATTAATGTTGATTAATAGTTTTTATTACTTACCAACAACAACTTCGTGCCATCTAGTATGAATTTCTGGTCTTTCATGACTAACAACACGAATTTCATATCGACCAGCTAAAAATCAAAAGTGAAATAATTTTTAAAATTTTTAAGTCTCTTTTTCTAATAAAAAAAAAGAAAAATGCGTACGCTGTTGAATTAAATAATTAGTAAACTCGGCTAATGATTGTCCTTGTATTGGCTCTAGATATTTCTCTAATCTTGTAATAGGGTGTGGCTGATGTTCGACTAGGAAAAATCAACAAAATTTTCTATATTTGTTCGCTTGTAAAATGAAAACTATTGTTGTTTACTTTTTTCTTCAAGTCTGACACGGTCTGTTATATTTTCATTGGCAACTACGCTAAATGTTTGTAACTTTTCACCGGCAATAGCCCTCGACTGTGGAAAATTAAGCCATTCAAGATACATTAATACTGGTGCTAAACAAAAACAGACAGAATCTCCATCGCATATATAATAGTCTATATTTAACAATACTTTTTATAGATTCAATTAATTTTTTAAATTGAAAATGTTGATTAATATCGATAAAATGCTAAAAAAAACATAAATATTTTGGTTTTTTATCTTTCGAAATTTGACAGTATAAAAAGAGTACCGTTGAATTCATAACTTCATCGCGTTTTTCATGTAATGTTTCTAGATCATTAATACCCTAGAATAACGAGATTATGTTGAAGGAACTGAGAAAAAAATTTGAAAATAAAATTTTCTTACATTTGCTAGTAAAATATTAATAATATTCTCCAATTTGTATTTATTCAATAAGTCAACTAATTGTGTATCGATACCATAAAAGCCAATTCCTTGTATTCTTATGTCATTCGCACCATAATTTTCCGTAATATATATTCGTATAAAACGTGTTTTCACTGATTGAAAAAATATGTCATAAATATTCCTGTCTTTTATTAAAATGAACAAAAATACTTTCATTAATTTTTAACTAAAAAAAATTCAGCAAACTTACTTCTCAATGGACAGTGAAATTCTTCTACTTTTAGCCATGGACCACTACAGAGAAAATAGAGTGCACAGATTTAGAACAGTTGAAAAGTTCTGTTACTCTGAAATATTTATTTGTGAAAAAGACGTTCTAATGATTTTTCTATAGTAAATATTCGAAATAGTCATCGTGATGTTCGATACATAGTTGCGTCTTTTTTGAATCCACTTTTCAAACGTTTTTCTGTATTCATTAACATGATCGATCTGACTTTCTTGATTCTTGTTCTTACTAATGATTTTTTCATTTGAATATGTGTATCATCTAGTCTTTCTTTAATTTAACAATCAAAAATTTGAATGAGTAAAATTAGATGAGTAAAGTGGATGTATCATTATTTTCGTTTTTTCTCCTGTAAGCTAGTTAGTTGAAATATCACATGTGATCTTGTATTGTCATGATGGAGTTTTATATAATTTGTTGCTCTGCTATAGAAAGATCATTAGAATGTCTTTTTCAAGAATAAATACTTCAAAGTGGCAGAATCTTTTGATTGTTCGAAGTAAAATCAAACTCAAATTTATTTTCCAGAAAAATCTTACTTGTGTGAATTTGATACATCGATTTTGCCTTTTTTTGGAGTTGATACATTATCACTAAATTAGACAAACTATATAAATCAATGATATGGAAAAATTTCAAATTATTTTGTTCTTTTTAAAAGTTATATATAAACAAATTATTGAACGATGTTGAATTTTATAGAATCTAATTTTATTTTACTTACCATCCTATTAGATGAATTCCACTTATACTGTGTTCATGTTTGAAATCAAATATAACCCATGCATCTCTCGGTAGAGAACATGACCAGTACGTACCATTTGATGCTAAAAAAAATGAAATTAATTGAAAATAAAAAACTTAACACAATAGAAAGTAATTCATACGATCTAAAAGATTTTGTACGGATGATCCAGGTGTTGTTTGACTTCGATATTCATCATTATCCAATGTCCAATTTGAATGACTTTGTAATAATGGGTGTGCATATGATATTGTAGATACTAAAAATAAAAAAAAAGAATAAACACATATTTAGATGTTGAAATAAAGAATAAATGAAATAAAAAGTATATTTAAGCTATATATGCACAATGTGAATAGGTGAGCAAAAAAAATATAAATGAATAATAGTAATAAACAAACTATCACTATATAAAGTAGATAAAAGCATTCATATAAGAACATTTAACATAATATTAATCTATTATCAAATCTTTAACCTTTATGTCTTAGTATATCATTCTCTTTTAATTAAATCATTGATAGATAATTCTCTACGTTTTAGAAAAAAAAGATAATATTTAAAAAAATAAATGTAAATTTACTTGAACATTTTTATAAAGTGAAGTGCACTCTAAACTAAAAAGATTACAATCTATTATGAAAATAATATGACTAAAGTTCTCTTCTGTATGAAAGTATAACGGTTATTTTTAGTGCAAAATAACGTGTGCATGCAAAAATACGTTTATAATTAATTATCTAATTATGCAGACAACAATAAAAACTTACTGAACATTTGTTAAAACACTAAAAATTACATGTTAGAATCAAAATAATTTTTCTTCTTTGAGGTGTGTCAGTAGATGTAAATGTGTTGTTTTCTTTCAACATCCAAAAATGTTAAAAATAAGCATTATGAAAGCAAATCCAGTGGCAAATTGAAATAGTCATGGAGAGAAAGAGATGATAAATTTGATTTTGATTCTTTTTTTTAAACTACAACTTTTACTAACATCATACTCAAATAAAAAAATTAAATAAGTCATACTAACCTTGACTACTACCATAGTTGGATAAAGTTGCACCAATATTTCGTTCTGGAGGTATTGGGTCTAAATGAAATAGAATTGTGACATTAGTCGAATAATTTATATATAACAATCGAAATTAATATATATCTTGAGGAAAGCCAGAGTAATCTAAATGTTATGAAGAAGAAGAAGCACAAGAAGAAGGATATGTGATTATCTATAATAATTTAAGACAAAAAACAATATCTAGGCTTTTATTTTGACTAATATGTGCGTAATGCATTAAAGAAAACTGTTCAACTTCTTCATTGTCACTCACACTCATGATCTACAGTAACAGCTATCTTTCTGATCTTGATAAATTTGAGACAAAATGAGAAAATATCACGGATAGAAAATGTTTCTGATACTGATTGACAAAATTCAAAATAAAAATAACGGTCACAAGACAAATTTTTTTTTGTGTCAAAAGATAGATCTCATTTCATTTCTATGATCAAATAACATAGTTTGGATCTCGGAAATTGTATATACCAATAAAAATATTAATTGATGATGTAAATAGTCTAAGAAACCATATGTCATGACAGAAATATATCTTTTTGTAGCTTGGTCAATAGTGTGTTTTCATGTTGTTGAAAGAAAGGCAAGTCAGACAGTCTTGGTTCTGAAAAAAGGGAAGGTAGCGCGGTTCCGATTCCCGATGAAGAATCGAAAATAAGAGAACCGCGGTTCCGGTTCTTCACAAGAACCAAACATTCCTATTAATCAATGGTATCGGTATTATTTCTTGTAACCGAAATCCTCTAACTGTTTTTTTTTTCTTAAAATTTGGTCAACTAATATCACATGTATGTTATTTGCCTCATCTTTTAATTTACGTTCATAAATTTGTGTAGAAAAGAAATTTTAATTTTGGAATACGATAAGTAGTCCCCAGTCTCTACTATTCATTTTTCAAACTAATGTTGAATAAAAGAGAACAAAGAAGTCATAAAAGCGTTCGCATTAAAGATCAAATGAGCGACAACAAAAATTATCAATGTATAAAAAATTGTTACGTAGCTTTAATAGAAAAAGAATATATTTTAAAGAATAAAAGAAAAAATGATCAATTGAAACATTATTGGATCTGTTATTCACTGTTATAAGAGTATAACAGTTTCAGCTTATTTTATGTATACAACTAATAAAAATTAATATTATCCTATTCTATTATATATCTATAATATTTATCACCTTCTTCACTTTTAATCGGAATAGTTGGTATTATTGGAGTGTCTAAAATTGGAACGTCGATCTCTCTTATTTTCTCCTTTTTAGGCTATATCTTTTTCAATTCATCTAAGTAACGTTGAATAAATCAATAAGTTACTTACTCTGAAGTATAGTCAAAAATTTTTGTCGTTGCATAAGTGGTAATTGTTCAGCGATAGATAGTGGTGTTTCACCACGATTATTTATTACATCAATTTTTGCACCGTGAGATACTAATAATTGAGCTGTTGTAGCATTTTGTGAATTTACACTAACATGAACAAATAAGATACATCCATTAACTATTGTATTACAGTTAATAATAGTTTCTTGCGTTTATACATACGCTATATGCAGTGGAGTTATGTATGTGCTATTTGTCATATTTACGTCATAACCATGATTGAGTAAAACTTTAATGCAATCATCGTCACCCAAACGAGTGGCCAAAATACAAGCTCGATAGGATTGATTTATTAAATTTTTATCATGTGTTAACAAAACATCCATTATTTCTAAATCAATAAAATGCATATAAGCACACTTATTTTTCTCTCCTTCTCTCTCTCTCTAAGCTTACGTGGTTTATGTTTGAGTGCTGCTTCATCAATTGCTATGCGCTGACTACGATCTGCTATGTAAAGATCGCTGGAGGCCTAGAAAACAGTTTTAAACCAAAAATAATTAAAAATCACTTGACACACATTTTATTATATATACACGTAGTAGTGTTCTGATATGATTGGCATCTTCATCACTATAAGATATAACAGCTCGATGTAATGCTGTTTTTCCTGCTTGATTTTGTATATTTGGACTAGCACCGTAGTCTAATAATAATTCGACGATTTTGTATTTTTGACGATGAACAGCTATACTTAGGGCTGTATCACTAAAAAAATATTCAAAAATACTTGTTTGAGAATGTTAAAAAGTTTTTAAATTTTTTTCTCTCGTCGTTTCTATCACAATTCGTAATAAATCAATTAAAATTTTTCATTTTACAAACCCTGTTAAACATTGTTTATTTGGTTTTGCACCGTGAACAAGAAGAATTTTAACTTTTTCATAGAAACCTTAAATTAAAAAAAAAATCCAGCTTACTTAATATTTTGGATTAGATAACAAAATTGATACAGTAAATACATACCTTTACCAGCAGCTACCATTAAAGGAGTAACATTATGTTTTCTTTCAATACAATCGATAAAAGCAATACGATCATTAATGACACCATGAAAATTAAGTACATCTTCTACAATACGAAATCGCTGGTTATGCTCTCGGTTAAGATTTAAATATTCCTGGAAACAAATGAAAAAATTGAGTAAAGTCAATAAAAAAAAATTTTCGAACAATAATAGTTACCAATAGTTGTGATTCATTGGCCTTATTCACAAGAACGAACAACTGACGCGGATCATTCCGCATCTTTTCCATCTGAAACACATTAAACAAAACAAATTTGTTCTTAGAATATGATAATCAGTTTGTAACAATGTTTTGTTGAAATAAAATGAAAAGATGTAAGTTAAATTAAAACATATCAATTTGAATATTTAGAAAATAAATAGATAAGTATTGTAAATCATAGACATTCAAAAAACAAACAAACAATATGAGAAAAATATATTGTTGAACATAGAAAATCGTACAAGATAAATCAAACCAAAAAGTGAAATGTAAAAACATGTAAAAATAGAGATAAATATATAACGATTTGTTTTGTTATATTATTGGCAAGAAAATATAAGTCATAATAACAGTATAAAACTGATAATGATCAGTCAGTAAGGAATAAACTCACAATAATAAAATCATTATTAATAAATATACTTTTAATTCGATTATTGTTTTTTATTGTCCAATGGAATAATTTGTTGTCAACTGAACATTAATTAATGTATTAATCGTTAAACATTTTGAAACAACAATATCGATAATAAACAAGTTGTCATTCATCTCTCTCTCGCTCTCTTTGGTGAATTTACATTTTTAAATCTTTACATATGATTCAAAGAAAATACCACGAATATAATTGACATACTATCATTCTCAATACATTAGATCTAATAAAAAATGTGTAAAACTTGAAAAATAAATTTATTATCTTCTTGCATGTAAAATATTGAAAATAACCATACTTGTGCACTTATCATTGATGACATTCCATACATGTGAGATTTTCATGTTTCAATATTTCGTGGTTAAACGATGCTACAAAAATATTGTTGTACATAAAATACATTTCAGATTAAATACTTCAGTTCCCACAGTAAAAAAAAGTTTCAATAAAATATCAAGGCAAGTCAACAAATAAGACTAACTGTTCTTGAACAGAAATTCATTTGTTAATAGTCAGACTCTAGGGTAACGTCCAGTTACCCTAGAGTCTGACTATTAACAAGTGAATTTAGATGCAAACAAGCGTCAAGAACAGAATGATTACAATTCCAAATATAAAGAAATTAGAAAGAGAATAGAAACGAATCAAAGCACAAAATCACATTACACAGTTTATAGAACAGAATTCGAGAACTGAATATCCAAAATCAGACATATTTACTCTTGCACTCTATTCGATTCATCATTCTATGTAGTATATAGTTATATATCCACCTATAATTGTTCAAACCATACAATTTTAATTTTTGGGTTTCATAGGCGGTCAAACAGAAAATGGTCACGGAGGTGATAAGAAGTGACACACATTCCTGCCATGATGGCAGTAAAAAGCACAAAACAAAACTCTTAGAACAAAATATTTAAAGAAACCACAAGTAGACAAATAATTAGTCTGAGAATCAAATGATCTTATGCTTATGTATATTAGTCGGTATTGCTGTTATATTCGATACTTATTACACGCACGATTGCATGCACTTATTAGATATTTCGTAATCGATCAAAGAGTGAGACAGGGTAGAGGCCCTCGCAGAGTTGGAACTGGTCTTTACCGGTTCTATTTCTTTTTGCGGACGCGGACGAGAAAAAAAAGAACGGCGTATACGTCCGTGTCTGCAAAAAGAAATAGAACCGGTAAAGATCGGTTCCAACTCTACTGGAGGGTTGATAATTCGTATTCGTACTTTTCGCCAACAAAGAAGCCACATTGTCTTCAAGAATGGTAGTACATTAGACAAAAAGTACCAAGGCGAATTTATCACGATGAATTACGGAGTCAATACAGGAACCTTCCAAATTAAAAGGACGAATTGTATCACTGTCATATGTAAACATTTTCAAAAACTTTAACCTAAAATATAATATAGTTCCATTTTGTCCTATAACACTCGTTCTTTGTTATCTTCAACATTACAAGCTTTGACATAATTTCAATCCTAGAATTATGGCAGCTCTTCTCTGTAGTACAACGGGTAATATTGAGCGTATCGCTGTCAGAATATTAAACCCTTAGCACCTAAAATTTGAAAAAAGTTCTCTGACAGAAAACATGATTCAGACAAATATTTAACTTTCAATATTCATACTAATTAGATAGTAGTGCTCATTTCTCTTTAATTGACATCAACAGCGACGGGTTGTTGCTTTTCTCTTGTGATACGTATGATTATTCCTTGTTTTCTCTCTATATTCAAAGTTTCAGACACGGTAGCAATGAATATATAAACTCTTTGTGGTACTTTCTGACAAAATCCTTCAGTGAATGTACTTACGAGTGGGTACTTGTTTACTTGCAAATTTTCACGGATAGTTGACAAGCACTTGACAAGTATTTTCAAAAAGTACCATTCGATAAATGTTGTTGACAGAGATTGTTGACAGAGATGGGCGAGTACACAGATTTCTGAGTACGAGCACGAGTACGAGTACTGAAGATCGAGTACGAGTAGTAGTACGAGTATTTTCTGAAAAGTACTCGAGTAGTACTCGAGTATTTTTCCTTTCTGAAGAAGCCGGTGAATCTGAAAATTTTTTGAATAGATCGATTTTTTGATACGCAAATAGTAAAAAAAAGGTCACCAGTTTTTTGGAAGTACTCGAGTATTTTTTGGGATACTCGTTAAAAAAAGTCCCGAGTACGAGTATGAGTACGAGTACTAGGAATTTTGTACTTGAATATACTCATATTCGTCCATCTCTGCTTGTTGAACCTCCCACAGGTACTTGGGATTACTTGGGCAAGTGCTTGGCAAAGGACTTGATAAGAAGACAAAGCAATTTAAGTACTTGATTTCCTTGCCAAAAAGCGCACGAACGTTGCACAAAACTTGCTAGGGTATTTGACCAAGTACCTACATGCAAATACATTAATTATAGTACAACAATAAAAATAGGTAATATATGAACACCCGTTAACGTTATCGTTTTTTACACATGTTCCAACTACAATTAGAAGATGGTTGGTTAGTGGCTGTTACTTGAAGGAAGATTTTATTTCTGTTCCACCTCGTTTTGAATTATAAACTGATTCAAATAAATAATAAAGGACGGTCCTAGTGAATGTACTTGCATGCAGATACTTGGTCAAATACTCTCGTAAGTTTTGTGCAACCTTCTTGCGCTTTTTTGCAAGTAAACCAAGTACTTGAATTGCTTTGTCTTCATGTCAAGTCCTTTGCCAAGCACTTATCCAGGTAATCCCAAGTACCTGTGCACAGTGGGTGTTTTTCTATAGAGCAGGGGGACACATGCTGTAGAACTGGTATGAAAGCCTATAAACATGTTTTTCTATTGGTTTTCGAATATGCTCTTTCTAATAATGAGATTTTCAGAACTCAGAAGTAATTCCTTGTGGGTTTTCTAGAGATCGGATCTCTGGAAAACCTATAAAAAATATTTTTACATTTCGAAAACCTCACTATTGGAGAGATCATCTTCGAAAACCTATAAAAAATGTGTTTATACCCTTGCGTACTATTGCTAAAATAAATATCCAACTTCCTAATCAAAATTTGCTGCGGACAGGCTTTCAACTGTATAATTCAGTTTGAGCGAAAATATTTCTGCAGAAAAATTAAAAAGCTATATATCATTCGACGTAGTTTTTCACGGTGATTCCGAATATGACTTTATGTTATGGAAAATGTGCTCTTATGGGGAAGAAAAACGCGAATTACCTCGAAAATCCTATGGGTTTTTGTAAAATCAATAACTCGACTTAGAAACAAAGACGAGAAAAGACAAGATCATCATAAATACATGATAGGCTGAGGAATATTGTCATGTAATTAGAAGGTCTGTTTAGGCTTAGCGCTTTTTAGCGCTATCACTGCACTGAGGTTGTCTCATGTCGGACCGAGTAATCTAGACTGCTAGACCTTTTTTCGTTTCGTACAAGATGCAAAAGGAGTACCTTCTATTATCAGGAGATGCAATAGGTTGTGCTGATTCCGAATATGTGCTTTGGATAGGGTAATATTGTACGTCTGTACATAGAAATAAGAATCTTTGCAGATGTTTCATATTTGACGGTGTTTTTTGTGAATGTTCGTAAGTTAACTTATTCATCGAAGAAGTTGATTACTAGTCGATCATTATATACCATTCGATAGCGCTTTTCAAGGACTACATTTACTACTGTTCGAATTCAAAAAAGCTCACTTGTCGATTTTTGCTCAAATTTCCCTCTGAATGCCCACTGTGCTGTGAGGGTTCAACAAATAAATCAAGTATCCGGCAAGTGCTTTCAGGGATTTATCAAATGATATTTTTTGAAAATACTTGTCAAGTGCTTGTCAACTATCCGTGAAAATTTGCAAGTAAATAAGTACTCACTCGCAAGTACATTCACTAGAGGGGGGCGATTATTTGGTAAAATCAGCCCATGTCGAAATTTCATCGACACATGAAAGGCCAGATATAGAATGAATAAGAGAACGTTTCCATGCACTTATCAGACCTTAAAAATTATTATTAAATTATTTAGAAAATTAGAATTTACATACTAGGTGAAAATAAGCGGGAAATCTTATTACCTATAGTTCACCCGTTTCCGAGATTATTAATAGGACCAGTTTATTATTAGTAGGACCAGTTCTAGGACTATAAGGAAAGTCGATATTATACCCAAACCACTGAAAATCAAGATCTCGCGTGTCTTCCGTTTTGAAGAGGGTACTCTGGACAGAAGTTATATACCAAATTGTAACTTGAAAAATTGTCTATCGAATGGTATATTTACCATAGTGATCGTATGAGAAAAGTTGGTCATAGAACATCGGAGACTTGTAGCACGTAGGACATCTTTTATTATAGAAAGACGTATCTAAAGACATACTTGATCTCAGAACGACGGACAACGTGCAATTCGCCGTCGTACACGTTCGCAGTGGACTTTCGGCAATGCCGAAAGTCATACCTTGGACTAAAAATTACTCTCAACAAAAACTGAACTTCGGCAAATTGTCGAAATTTCGACTTCGGATACGGCGAAAGTCCGATGAAAATGCAACTTTCGGCAATTGCCGAAAGTCTACTGCGAAAGTGTACGACGGCGAAATTCATGGTATCCAGAACGACTATTTTCTCGTGTGTGATACATAAAAATATAGTCAAGAAAAGAGCTTTCGAATTGTGATAAGTTGAGAGAGAATACTGAGAGAGAATATCCAAAAATATGATCGATAACATATATCACGAGGAGAAGTTTGATTAGATTTAATTCGACCAAATTTTTTCTGAGATCAATTCTAAGGTTTAGTAAGTGCATGGAAACGTTCTCCTGTTCAGTCTATATCAAGCCTTTCATTAATCAATGAAATTCCGACATGTGCTGATTTTGCCAAATAATCGTCGCCGTCCTTTGTCTTGAACAATTTCTACAAAGAGGGTATGAACAAAAAAGTTCAAAACAAATATTAAATAGAAAATTATAGCATTAATTACATAGAATATTCAATAACGCCTTGTAACGATCACAAACTCTCAGTATTATTGAAAATAAGTTAAAATAACGCAATTCATACACTTATGTCGGATATAATATAAACAGCATCTGCTGAACTCTAACAGTAGAGCTCAATATCACACGACATTATTATTAACTACAACTGTTTGCGTTATTGACATTTATTATTGTTTGCAGCGTATTGTACACGGTCTTATCTGAAAGAATGCATTAATTTTTTAAAGTGTGTCTTTATGTAAGAAAGGTTTATATCAATCAATAAAAGATTATAATACATCAAGTAGTTAAATTATATTATTTTATTTCATTGTAATAAAACAGCGAAAAACTCTATTGATGAATTTTCATTTTTCTTTCACCTTGCTATTACTGATCAACTTTTATTTGCTCAAGGATAAACTTATTTTTTGGCACGATACATGCGGTTTTCTTCTTAGTTACATTAGGTAAAGAATCTGTCTCTCTCTCTTCTTCGCGCGCACACACACAACACAAAGTTTTTTCAACCACATGAACTATGCACCTTTTCAAACATTGCATGAATTGAAAAATTAAAAGAACTAGTCTATAAAAAAATTTGATGAAATAATGTAAATAATAGCAACGCAATACGATGCTAACTCCTAATCAACATGATCATGCAAACAATACATCAGCAGCCTACTGTGTTTTATCGAACTCACTAGAGTATACACAGGACAAAAGTGTATTTTCATCTTATGAACAAATAAACCGTCTTAACTAGATACCATCTCTATTACAAGAAATAATAATCATTCATTCAGCGTATATTCGAACAATGTATGTGTATATGTATGTATATAGTAAAAAAATAGTGAAGGTAAAGAAATTCAAAAAAGTCTGTCATTCGTCAACAAGTACTGAGTGAGAAAAGAAAAGAAAAAAAATATATGTTTTGTTTTGTGTATTTGAATATGAAAAGTAAATATATACTGTTGAATTAGTGCATTCATCTCCTTTTAAAAATACTTTTTAAGCACCCCCAGTCATAATACAGCCATTGATATTGATGTCGATCTTTCTCTCATAGATGTAAGAAATTCTATAATGAAAGAGAGAAGATGAAAATATTTTACTATAATAGAATAAAAGTAGAACAAGTTACATCGATCTTGCAAATGGTTATCATCAATTATCATAGTAATCAGAACAACATCTTTGTAACTGTTCATTCTCGATCGTTTCTTTAAATTGTACATTGACACTTAGAAGACATTGTACTATAGAGAGGGTCTAATAACTGTTTTTTTCAGACGTTTTTCAACTAGTCTTGAATACATTCATACATTTTCTAGAACATGAAGATTCCATTAATTTTATATAATTAAATCGAATCTAATGATCTTAACTTTTATGTATATTGCCATATCTTTAGACTTTAGAATTCCATTTTAACCGAAAGAAATCTCAATGAAAGTATGATATCTGAAATTTAAGTCTACTCTAATATTCTTGTTATATTCTGTGTTTGAATACAGTTCAATTCTATGCCTAATTATGTTTGTAGCAAATATCATTTACACTAAACTAAAAACATCGATAAAAATAAACTCAATTATTTACTTACTAAGCGAAAGAGACATAATCATAACTATATTTCTATAGCACTTGAAATAAAATAAACTATTTGTACTAAACTTTGTATTTAACATAACATCTGTCATGTAGTGAAGATTTAATGATATTTTAGCAAACTTACTTCGAAAATAAATAAAATAAACATTGAATTGTTCATATATTTTAGATTGATAAAATGTACTATTAATAGTATACATAATATGAATTATTTTTGTTCTATTGTCTTGGTTATATTATAAAATTTGTCAATTGATAATTTTTAATCATTTAACGACACCATTTTTCAATCGTCAAAATATTTTTCTTCCACTTTTTCTATTACCAATTAAATACACATTTAAGACATAATCGTGTTGAGTATTTTTATCGTTGAAATTAAGAAACTGTCTCGGTTCTGTAATACGGTAATATGAGGAATGTTTATGCATAAAGAAGACGAACAATAACAACGCTATAATTTTCGATTTTTGTTAAATAATAAACATTGACTTTGAAAACTAAAAAGTAGAACATGATGATGATTTATTTTTTCGAAATTTATATAAGATCAATCTGAAAATTCAACGTAGATCATATTTTTTTGTCGCGTAGAAAAAATTTATACAAAGTTAACTTGGCACGTACAAAATAGGTCTGTCAAATGTGTGAGAGTATTCTTCTGTCACATTTTCCTTGTTTTCTTCTCTTCTGACTCAGTTTAAGAAGAAGAAAAAAAACTGACATGCATCGAAATGATGTTATCGTATACAAATTTACGCGTAAACTATATTGTTATTTAAATAACAATGGATAAGATGAGATCTTACCGAATTCACGTTATCTTATAAAGAACTTAATATACTTCTTCTTTTTTTCCTCCTAAAAAACCGCGTATAAATGTTGCTTTCTTTTTTTTTTCAAAATATTCATTTGAAGACATCTCTCTTTTCAAACTGGCTATATTATGTGGGAGTTGTTTTTTTTTTAAATAAAATAAAAGCAGGTGAAAATAAAATTATAAGCAAGAGAAAGAGAAACAATGACAAGATGTGAAAGTTTGAATTTTCCTTTTGTTGTTAATAATTTAACTTGAATAAAACAATGGTCATAAGTAGAAGATAAATTTAAAACAAGATACAAACTCTCACTTTTTATATTGTTTCAAAAGAACGAAATATGTAAGTATACTGTAACGAACTGAATGTTTAAAGTTTTTATTTTAACATCATGCTTCTAGTATTTCAACATTTTACTTACTCTCAATAATCAATAATATTGACAGAGAGTAAAAGAGAGAGAGAGAGAGAGAGAACTTTAGGTTTGAAGAGAAAATTATTCAGAAAACAATGGACTACATTCTACTTTGAAATTTATAGTAATTGCTTTTTATTTTTGTTTTACTATCTCACTAGAATTTTGCCAAAAAGTTATATTATAAACACTACTTTTCATTCTACTTTTCAAATGACAAATTCTTTCCTATTCTGACATCGTTTTCAATTCCCAGTTTAAAGTTAAAAGAAATATCGATCATCTTCTCTTCTATTTGTCTCCTTCAAAAATAGTAAGTATTATAAGATTTAAGTTTTTATTCAATAGTTTTAAAGCGTTTATCAACACTTTTTTTTGTCATACACAGAAAACGATAGAATATGCGTAAATCTGTTAATGTTTTACAAATAAAAATTTGTAAAATTGTGATTATTTGATATCTACAATCTTTCTATGTTGATGATAGAAGTCGCTAATTCATTACTCATGTACTACTACTAACAGTTGAATTTTGCACAATTATTTTTACATGTTATGATAAAAAAAGACTTGTTCGTTATACATGTTCGAAAAATTTGTTTAGATCTTTGGTGAAAGTCATCGACTTGTATTTTCAAAAACT
>CAJNOQ010000549.1:0-47210 GCA_905250885.1 Didymodactylos carnosus | reverse complement strand
AAAGTTTTAGAGATAATGCCACTTTATGTATTATAAAAAAACATCGGTCGTCATAAATAATAATAATAATAAGAACTTTCTCTCTCTCTCTCTCTCTCTCTCTCTCTCTCTCTCTCTCTCTCTCTCTGTCTCTCTCTCTCTCTCTCTCTCTCTCTCTCTCTCTCTCTCTCTCTCTCTCTCTCTCTCTCTCTCTCTCTCTCTCTCTTTTATGAATAAAAAACTTTGTTAACGGAACAGTAAACATCTATCGAAGCCACTTGTCTTTGTGAAATCATTTCGAAAAATAAGGATGTGTTCAACGATCAATAAAGATTGTGTTTTTTCTTTATTCATTCTATTCTCTTTTTCGTTGACATCATCTCATTCAAATAAGGAAAAATCTATAGAAAAATTGGAAAATTGCATAAAATTAATCTCGTATTGATTATGCGATGGTTATTTGCATTATAGAGAAGAGAAAAATATTGCAACAACAATTCTCTCCACTAATTCTTATCAACTTCAAAAGCGTTTTTCTTATTTATGCGCGGAAAATGAAGATTCGTTAAGGTCATTTTTTTGATAGATATAAAGTAAGATTTTTAGAAATATTATGATTATTGGACGCCGTGTTCGTGATCGAAGTATTTAGTAGCCCATAAAATATGTGTTGTTTGTGCAACATGTTTCAAAAAGTTTCTTGCATCAAATCCTTTTGTCACTAACAGATGAAAAGTTTTAAATATTTCGTTTTACTTACAGATAATTGCGTCATTGTGCTTTATGATGCATGTGTAAGAAAACAGGTTTACTCACATAATCATTGCTAGTTTTTATACATTGATATTTTTTACAGCTGATATATTATGTCTAGGACAAAGAGAGGGAGAGAGAGACAGAGAGAGGGAGAAAAAGAGGGAAAACTGCTTAAAGTAAACAATTGCTATTTAACATAATTACATGAGAACTTCTATATACTATGTATGTGTATTTGTTAGTTTTTTTCCGTTAAGATTTTGGCATTCAAAAAAATCTATCATTATTATACGAAAAACGAATGATTACTGCTGTTATCTTTATCTTAGGGAGAGATCTTTTTCTCTTCTTTTTGTTTCGTTGATATACGTACTCTACATTAAACAACTGCATTTTATATTTTATTATCCAATGATGTTCTAATATATTTTTTTTGTTTTCTTAATAATTTAGTTATTGAAAAATGCACTAATTAGACAATAGTATTATACCTATTGATAGATATCTAATCCATAAATATCATTTCTAATATGCTTTGAACAAGGCAATGAACTAGTGTAAGCATGAAAGTATAGAGTTGTTTTGAATGCATTAGAGTTGTATTAATTTCCTAATCAATTGTTCTATTCTAAAGGCCTACTGATCAGAAGTGTTGGCAGATTGTTCTGAGTTTTCGAAATAACTACCCACTATAAACTTGTTGAGAGAAAAAGAGACATGTTTTTAGTTAATACTCTTATTTAGTAATGTAAACTGTCTCTAATCAAATTGAACTTTTCTATATGTAGCGAACTGAATGACTTCAAACTGAATAATAGAAAAATTAAAAGAATGTAACCGTCTAATTAGATACTAAGTAGTGATATCTATAAGCAGTTTTTCTAAAATAAATATTTAGTTTAAATTTCTTTTTATATTAGAAATAATATGTTTTTGAAATTAAAAAAGCAGTATAAACTACTTACCAACATTTAATGTCATTATAAAATCTTAAAATGTGAAATTTCATTTTGGTACTATAGCGTGTCACATATATTTCCTTTTTTTAGCAGTTTTGACAGTTTTCTTTTTTGTAATTGTTAAATTTGTGTTTTTAAATCGATAGATATGACAACCATTACTAGTATATTTATAAGTGATTGTTATAGATTAAAACGAGCATGGAAAATAGATTTTTTTCCTTTCGTTTTACAGTTTTCTATTTCTACACCATAGATATCTAGTCTAATCAAAGAAAAGAAGACAAGGAACAAATACTAAGAAAAACTGTTTTTCTTTCTTTTCTCTCTCCCTCTCTCTCTCTCTCTCTCTCTCTCTCTTTCTCTCTTGGTACTAATTCTATTAATATAGAAAGACTGACTACAGTAAGAGATTATATCAAAACGTGTATAATAAGATTATTCGAATGACTTTCGGTTCTACCATATACTCGTAGTGAACGATAATCCCTTTCTGAATAAATAAAATCTAATGAATAAATAAAATCTAATGAATGTTAAAAAAAACGTTTTTACGAGCAATCACGTAATTTGTTAAAAATGTTTATTTTTCCATAATTTTCTTTTAACTCCTATTCTCCTTCTTCTTCTTCGTTTTCTAGAAATGAAGTAAATACATGAGAGATAACAGATCGTACATACAAACATATGTGACAGTTTAACATTTTCTATTATTGTTGTGTTCATCCGTGCATATGGATATCTGGAACAAAAGAAATAAGATGTGTTGTTTACGGTAACTCTTTATATCTATAGATAGTTAGACAAAAGGATATTTTTTAATCATAAGAAAATCAAATTTTATATAAAAAAGATCGAACTACCGATTAATGCACTCAGTGAATAGAATTTAAGAGATAGTACATTGAATTTTGATGACTAGTAGTTAGTCTTTTCAATTTACTCTTGTCTGAGACTCTGAAGAGTTAAACTTCATATTCTGTAGTTTTAATTAAGTTAACCTATACTAAGAAAAATGTTTTAAATATTTTATCTACCTCTGAAATATTATTATAATCTTATATTGATGAACGTCAAAGATTTTCTGGTCATTTAACCTTTTTTCTCTCATCCTAATGAAAATCTTATTGTGTAAACAGTAAATAAATAGAAGTTTTTCTTTTATATATTTTTTTTTTTTTGGTAATATCTATATACGTGGAAGAATATATCTATCTAGATGACATTATTTGATGGCTTTTCTTCTCTCTCTTTTTTTGTCTTATAAGGCTTCAAATAGTCTTTCTTCAATTAGAAAAAAGAGATCTTTATATACATCAGTGATTTCAACACAGTAAGTTAAGATCGTTTTTTAATGGACAAAAATGTAACTTTGATCATTGTCTCTTTCTCTTTCATTTATAGATTTGAATAAATGATACGTTCTTGTTTGATAGAAGGATTGCTGGTCATCTATATTCTACCACTAATTAACGACGGTTAGTAAACTAAATAGAATTAATGTTAAAAATGAATTAAAAAAATAGACAAAATTCTTCATTGAATACTATGCAATTTGCTTATCAACTAAAGGATGCTTTGTTGTTATTATTTCAGCCTTATGCTCGTATCATGAAGAACAATTGTACGACTATATATTCAAAGGTTATAATCCTCTCATACGTCCAGTTAAAAAAGTTGAAGAAACAATTACGGTTCATTTCAGTATCGCTTTGCTACAACTTATTAGTGTGGTTAGTATTATTAGAAATGCTTATTTTGTATGACATAATGGAGAATCGTTTAAAAGAATTCGAATGATCGAACATTCAAGAAAAACATTTTTTGCTAGTTTCAGAAACAATTGGTTAAGATTGTTCGCTTACCATTTGATTACAAGTATGATCATAGTTTTGCAATGAGAAATTTTTTGTTTTGTGTTTTTTTTAGGTTGAAAAAGAACAAGTAATGAAAACCAATGTTTGGTTACAAGTCGTAAGTTGATTACTACATTTAAAAAAATCAGATGTTCTTTTTGGTGTACAATCACTTATTGAAAAAAGGATGGATATGTCAAAGCGTCATTCATCTCTTAATCGATGTTTTGTTCTGCTGATGAAAGATACTGTCAAATATCAGTTAATGGATATCTAGAAATGTTCATACTATTTTGCTTTATGAATATGTGTTATCATGAATGTCTGATGTTTTATAGAAATGGTATGATTATCAACTTCAATGGAACCCAGAAAAATATGGAGGAATTGGTTCAATTCGTGTACCACCTGATAAAGTTTGGACACCAGGTATAAAACACTATGTAAGACCTAGTCATCTGTTACATTGTTTAATTTCATATTTTGTAGATCTTGTTTTATTGTAAGTATTTCAAGTGAGAGTATTTGTTAATGTTGAAAAGTAATGTTTCTTCAATGTATGTAGTAATAATGCTGATGGAAAATATGAAGCCAGTTACAAATGCAATGTTGTCATCTATTCTAATGGTGATATGAATTGGGTAAATAAGCTTATATTCATTTCATTATTTTTATCAACCTTCTTGTTTATTCAGGTGCCACCTGCTATTTATAAGTCAAGTTGTTATATTGATGTCAAGTTCTTTCCTTTTGGTAAGTTTTTACTTTACCTCACGATAGCTTTAACAACTAGTTAGTTAATGTTTAGAAAAGTAGAAAAAATAATTCTTGCTGATAAACAGTTGGCTCTTTTTTTACAACGTCATTAATGTTCCTGGACTCCATGTGGATTATATGGAGTGGAAGTGTCTTTTCCTTAGGTACTGGAGGAGTTATGGCTATGAAGTATCATAGTAATTACATACAGTTAGTTAGTTTCATTTTTTGAAGTTTCATTTCTGTACCCATGTACTAAAATTTGTGACATGATTCATATTAAAGTTTAGTAAGGTCCTGTAGCTTTCTTACAAGGTCTTTCAAATTTTGCATGACCTTGTAGAGTGTGTTGCACCTAATTAGACGTTCATTTCTTTCCATTGATGTGTTTTTAAATGAGAATCATTTTTAATGTTGAAAAAATCTGTACTTTTGCAATCTTCGCAAGTAGCGTGTTGAAGATCATTCAAAAGGTCTACTATGCTTTGAAAAGACGATACTACCGTCGTTCCAAAGTATTAAACACTTCATAATTTATATCCTAACTACATCAATTTGGGGACAAATATATGACAGAGATTCTGCTTAGTAATATAATCTGACCATTTTACTTGTAGACAGGACAGATTTTAACTTTATTTATATAATGTTTTTCATACTAATGTCATATCGTTAAACTATTTCTCCAGATCAACAAACATGCGAGCTTCGATTTGGCTCTTGGACCTACGATCATCGTCAGATGAATTTTACTTATTATGAAGAAGATCAACGAAAAGTAACAGTGAAAGATTATGTTGTTAGTGGTTCATGGGTAATTAGAAGCGAGCGCTGATCATTCTGTTTAGCATCCTAACATATAATCTTATGCTCCTTTCTTAGGACCTTATCGATGGACCAATGTCTATACAAGACGAAGCAAATAGCAGATTATCGTCGTCTTCACTAACATCATCCACACAACGAGCTTTAAGCTTATCAAATTCTTCAACGGAGAGTAGTGTTACTGAAGTTAGACTCGATCAGGCTGATGCACGTGATCGTGTCGAATTCGTGTGTAAACTTGTTATTCGTCGTAAAACATTATTTTATACAATTAACTTGATAGTCCCAACGGTAAGCGTTTCGCATATTTCATCCAATAGCGCTGTTAGGCCGTATGTATGTTCATCTGTGATTTGATCCAGAGAACTTCTTTGATGCTGCTCGAAGAAATGAAACTCTAACAATGATTTACTTACACTATTTTCAGGTGCTAATTTCATTTTTATCAATATTTGTATTTTATCTACCGAGTAAGTCTGTTCTGAGATGCTCGTGACTTTTGTGGAGACTTAAGTATCTGTTGTTGTTTTTTAGCTGATGCTGGAGAAAAAATGACATTATCAATTTCAATTTTACTAGCTTTAGTTGTGTTTCTCTTACTTATATCAAAAATTCTACCACCGACAAGTATTGTTATACCATTAATCGCTAAATATTTACTATTTACGTTCATCATGAATATAATCACCATATTTCAAACTGTTGTCATTATTAATTGGAATTATCGAACGCCACGTACACACAATATGCCGATGTGGGTAAGAAAACTATGTATTGATATACTTCCACGAATATTATGTATGGAACGTCCAAAAAAATATGAAAAGGAAGATAACGACTTAGAGGAAAAAAATACTAAACATAATTATGCCACCTATATTCAAGCAGCACGAGCTCTATCCATTGTTAGTCCAGCAATGAGTGATACACAAAAACTAGAACTAAAAAAGCGTACACTTCGAAAACACCCTTATTCAAGTCTACAATCGACAACAAAATATATTAATGATACAATGAAACATACGAATAATCCAAGTGATAATACACGATCAAAAATGAATAAAACAATGTTTCAAAGAAATCGTTATGATGAAGATGAAGATGATTTTGACAGTCATGATCATACCAACGACGATTATAAACTAACAAAAGAAGCATATGAGGCTGCTGATCATTTACGTTATGTAGCAAATCATATGAGAACAGCAAGTCAATATGAAGCGGTAAATAATTCATTTCTTTTTTTTAAGTAATGAATCCTTATTCTCTTATGTTAAGATAAAGTATAGATACATAATCTTTCGGGAATAGTTATCTAAGATTAATAGAGTATATCCATCATTGAAATTAGGTAGGGCATACGTCAATGAAATAAAAAATAATAATAACATTGGTACATAGGACTCCAATTCTGTTTATGAAGTGTTACTCTGACTAATGAAAGGTATCATAATTTAAAGAAAAAACGTTTTGTGACATGATAACACGATGTATTAAAAATGTATGTAAGTCTATGCTGAAAAATTCTTAATTTATCTCTTCTTATCAAAAAGTGTATGTGTATACAGGACTTTGTTGTAATACTATGGGAATACGACTGAATCAATTTTTTAGCACATTGATATACTTTTTTTTTTTTATAAACGTATGTAACCTTTTAAAATATATAGGATCCTCTGATAATACCATCACTATCGTTGAAGATGAAACATATGATCATATAACTTTATTTTAGTATTTGCATAATTAAAACAGTATCACATGTAATAAATGCATGAAAGACATGACCTCTTTTTTTAGTCCTTTTGCTTCTGTGGAAAAATTATTGACAGATAAATATTTTACTATACCAGTTATATGACGACAGAAGATGAAGTTATTAAAACTAAATGGTATTCTATTATTGTACTCTTTTTAAATATTAATATTTCTACAGTTTATACGTGAGACTCAGATATATTATGAAAAAAAAAAATTGTCGCTATTGGACAAGTCGTTTGATCTCTATAGTACAAAAAAATCACGAACAATAATTCAAAGTTCATGTAATTTTCTATCAAATGAGAAAAAATAGTTTATTTTTTAGCAATTCATGTGTATTTCTAATCTGTCAAATTTATAATATAGATATCCATTGATTTTATCATACTTTTTAGGTTCGTGATGATTGGAAATATATAGCGTCCGTTATTGATCGACTTCAATTATACGTCTTTTTTGCTGTAACCACTGCTGGAACATTTGGTATTCTATTTAATGCTCCATATATTTTTCAATTTGTTGATCAACAGGCTATTCTTAATGCCTGGACATGATATGTTGATAAGCACGTTTGTGATGATTCGATTGTCTCTGTTTTTATATTTTTTTGTACATTAAGATTTTTAAATATAATTTTACACGGAAGAAACATCATATTTTCAAATTTTTGTAGTAATAAATGAATGAAGCAAGCCTGATTTATTAGCCCTATACAAGATTAATACTATAATAATATGATATATAAGATAGAAATAAAAACAGATATAATTTTTGAAATTAAATACAGAAGTAAATATATTGAAATAAAATGATTAACACGAACCGGAAACCTATGTAATTATTATATTATTTTCTCAATGTATTTATCAATCAATATAAGAAATATTAGTTACTATCATCAGATCTAATCAAGAGAGAATTGTCTTTTTTTATTTTTAACAAATATTATTTAACAATATGAATATTCATTTACTAATTAATTTATAAAAAAAGTAAGAAAAAATGTTTAATAATAACTTATTTTCACAGATGTACAATCATTATCCAATACAATAAAACAAGTCATTTACAATATGATCGAAAAATATTTGAATTAATTTTTTTCTCATTTTAATATTAGAACATTTTTTATTTCAATATTTATCCTCTCAACTAAATAATATTCAAATAAAAAATTATTATTATAAACTCAACTTGATTGATTTTTCTAATCTGATTAAGTTCAAATATTTATAAGAATTTGTTTTGCCAACTATTGTTTGTTTCATCTATAAATGTTCGTTTGTTCTTCTCTGTTAGATTAGAAAAACTCTCTTATTGTAGTAGACAGACATACTTGAATATATGTAGTTGTCAAAGTATTAATTTAACGATTTTTCTCTCGTTCGGCATAGAGATATGAACAAAAAAGAAAAAGACGAAGCAGAGATTCGTTCTACTGGTTGAGAAGATTTTTTTTTAAAAAGACATTTTTTTGGTTGAACTGTTATTTTTTTTATGATAAACTAAGTAATAAAAAAACTGTTATTTTTCTCTCTCTCTCTCTCTTTGAGTATCGAATATATAAGATTTGCTATTACAAACACACGATCTTGTCAATGTTCCATTCACTAAATCTAACTGACTATTGTCATTTACAAAAGATGGATTAAAAGTATTAAAAAACAAAAAAAAAAAAAATTTTTCTTAAAAAAATTTATTTTAATAACGAACTTAACGATCTATGTCAATTTCATTTGTTTTATGTTTATTATATAATATTCAAATAGTAAATGGTTTGTTAAACAAATGAAAAAATAAGAGAAAGAAAAATGAATAGATAAATTTTGTTGTATATTTATTTTATAGCCACTAATAAGTTTGAAAAAGAATTAATGAAAATTCTATTTTCTCAATATAATCCATTAATTACTCCAATGATAAATTATAGTAAGGCTTTAGATGTTTATGTTGGTTTATCATTGTCACAAATAATAAATGTGGTATGTGATGGATATAATTTAAATTCATTTAGTTAATTAAATTTTATGAAAATCTTTTTTCTTTCTAGTATGAAAAAGAGCAAATTGTTAAAGTAAATGTTTGGTTACAAATTCGTTGGATGGACTATCAGTTAAAATGGAATCCAGATCATTTTGGTATATAGAAATGTTTTTTTTGTTTTTTTTTGTTGTTGTTATTTTTAAACCTTTTTTTTTTTAATAATATCCATTTTCTTCTATATACAGATAGATTAGAAAGTATTCGAGTACCCTATGAAACGGTATGGACACCTGATATTGTTTTATTTAATAATGCCGATGGAAACTATGAAGTAACATATAAATCAAATGTAGTTATTTCTTCTGACGGACAAATTATGTGGGTGCCACCGGCAATTTACAAGTGTTCTTGTGTGAGTAAAATACGACGTAGTAATTAAATAATATTTATGTTTTTTTTCTCATTGAGACGTTTACTAGACAATAAATGTGCAATATTTTCCGTTTGGTAAGTGTATTATTATAATATTCTATTTATATTATTCATTTTTGTTAATACAATCAGTTTCTTTTTTTTCTCAGATGAACAAATATGTGAGTTGCGTTTTGGTTCGTGGACATTTGATGTTTCACAAGTTCGATTTGGTAAGTACGTTTGATTTTGATTGAGAACGTTCCAATACTTTAGGGATTAGAAGAATGAACACAAATATTGAAGTAAAGTACGAACTATTTTATTCTAAAATTTAGAGTAAAAATTTTGAAAAGCAGAAGAGGATGCAGTTTATTAAACAGCGTGGCCAAGTGTTATGCAATTCTCTTTTTTCGTCTTGTATGAGCTGTCGCTCAGTAACTGTAAAACATAACGTTCTGAAATTTTTACTACAGACAGAAAACTATGAATTTTACTACCAAAAGTAAATTCATCCAATTTAGTTGAGTCAGACAGAAGTTATTAGGAAAATACAGGTGGTTACGGAATTCTCAAAGATGGAATTTCTTTTTTTTTGGATGTGTGTAAAATTTCGCATTTTTCTACCAACTGAAGCATCATACAAAGAAATTTTCTAGATGAAAGTGGTGCAGTTTTTGACGAGCTTTCAAAATATCTACTTCATTTTTGAAATAAGTCATCAGATCAAATAAAAATCTCAGAATACCCTCCATTACGGAATGTCATCATCTTTCTCAATGTTTCATATCAGAAGATTAAACTCAATGGCGACGATACTCCGAAAAACATCCATTTTTTTATGGAAATATACAGTTTTTGATAAGCTCTGTTCTATTCAATTTGAAATAAGATCAACAAACTTGTTTGACTTGTTGAAAAATCGTTTTTAAAAACTGAACCAGAAAACCTTTAAAATTAGCGTTAAATCTTAGAAGTTCAAAAAAATGAACTTACGCTGTTTTGCAAAGAATTGAATTCTCTATCCGACAGTATAATTTTGAAATTTAAATTTTCAGATTTAAAATTTGTCTTTCAAGAAATTCAAACTTGATATTCGTTTATCAGCGTGAAAAACTGCGTCTAGCAACGTTCTTTTCGATTTGATTAGATAGAAAATATTTTTTGATCTTCTGATTTGAAGGGGACGGTTAGCTGCCCACGTCATAGACAGATGAACATTAAAGTTTTTTTTATCATTGAAAATGGTTGTTTTTGACTTAAAATGACTCTAAAAATAGTATTCTCGCAAGAAAAAAATTTAGCTAAAAACTTCTAGTTTTTCGCATAAAATATAGGCTAGATGGAATATTTTGACAGAGAAAAAGTCTCTCAGAAATTGTTTGAGAACTACATTATTCATTGAGTATTTTTAAGCTTATTCATGTATATCATTTGTTCTGACTGAAAATTTTTTTGAAACGAGAAAAGATTTTACGTGAAAAACTTATGCACGATCTACCATGATTCAGAGTTGAAACCGGGCCGGTTGCATGCTGGCCCAGTCAGGTTTAAAAGTTCAGACCGACCGGTTCTCACCGGTCTAGAAAAATTTTCAAAGCTGCCGGTGTCGACCGGTTTTTTGCCGTTTTTAGAAGTTTTAGCATTCTTCTCGTCTTCATTCAAAAGAAACTTGATAAAATAACTAAGAAAAATAAGAAAAAGCTAGTGAAGACCACTTTTTCCTAAAGATATTTAGTTTTACTGATAAAGGTTCTCAACCGGCCGTTTTTTTGCAGGTTTTCACCATGCCAGCTTTCCACCCGTCTAAGAAATTTCTGAAAACCGACCGATTTTTCATCGATCTAAAAAGATTTGGGGACCGGCCTCTTAGTTTTAGACCGGTTGCAACCCTGCCATGATTCGAATTATTTTGAATTAAGTTCGTAGATGCAATAGACATAGATGAATAATTGTGCAAAATTTGAGTCAGTTTAAGAGTTGGAAAAAAACCTGGTTATACTGAACATATCATTATTCGTATAGAAAACATGTTTTTTTCGTATGACATGAATAGTAAAGTCAATTATTTTTTATCAAAAATGTAGTGAAAATATCACTCTTTCATCTTAAAATTATTTTGAATCGTGAAGTGTCTCATCCATATTTTGACATATTTTCTTTTTGAACTAAGAACTTTATTATATTTTTAGGATGGTATTCTTTACCAGAAATGGAATTAAGTGACTATGTTCCATCGGGTACGTGGACATTAGTTAGAGCACCAGCAGAAATACGAATCATTCGTTCTAAGGAAAAGTCCTATGAAACTACAGAAGCTGTATTTCTTATTGGTAGGTAATTAATCTTTATATTGTACATGTTAAATGATAGATTTTTTTTTTTTTTTAATAGTGATGAGACGTAAATCATTATTTTTTACTATTAATTTGGTATTACCAACAATGATCTTGTCATTTTTAAGTGTTACCGTTCTCTATTTACCTGGTGAAGCTGGTGAAAAAATGACATTATGTGTTTCTATTTTACTTGCACTTGTCTTTTTCATGTTATTAATATCAAAAATATTACCACCGACATCAGTCAATGTACCATTAATATCAAAATATCTTATGTTTACATTTATTCTCAATTTGTTGACCGTTGCATCCTCAACATTAATTTTAAATGTTCATTATCAAAATTCAACATTAAATCCTATTCCAAATTGGATTCGTCTCATTTTTGTTGAAATATTACCATCTATTTTGTTACTGAGACGACCCTATTCAAATATAAATATACGAAAACGACGAAGATCATCGTTAAAATATGAATTATACTCTGGACCGTTAATCAATAATTGTCTTGGTAAATTAAAACCAATAGTCAATTTAACTAATGGTCTATTATCACAAAGAACAACATCGACACAATTCAAAAATGAACTATCGGAAACAAATTATTTTTTTTTACAATTTTTAGCTGTAGCATATGATATGAAATGTATATCAAAAAAATTTGAAGAAGAAAGTCGTAATATAGAGGTAAAAATAAAGCAATTGATTGTTCTTCTATTCTTTAGTTCAATATATGAAAATAATAAAAATTTATCGTTCTTTTAGATTTTAACTGATTGGAAATTTATTGCTTCTGTGATAGATCGCATGTTATTAATTTTATTTATAATTGTCACAATTGTCGGGACATTATCAATTTTGTTACAAGCACCAAATTTAGTTTTATCACATGTTGAAGGCAGTATGGTGTCATAAGTCAATTATTCAAGGGTTACTCTTGTCATTCTTTCTCGATTATTCGATGTATCCATCAAGGACATTTTACTATTTTATATTTTAAAAGCAAAGAACATTTTTCTAAATTAAAAAATTTAAGCATTTGTACCTTACACTTTTGAATAATTTGTACTTTAACTTACTTTTATGATTGAAAGGTAAAAATGCTACGGACAAAAGGGTCAACTAATCATCGTTCTCATCACAAATCGTATTAGTAAGTAATCAACAGGTTTCATATTGTACTTTTTTTTTTTAAATAAATGAAATTTTCTAGTAAAAGAATTCAACCTACGTTGCATTTTTCTCGTCTTTTTTTTTTTTTTAAATTATATAATGGATAGAAAAAATAATATAGATATATTAATCAATGTAGAAATCGCAACAATGACGACAAAGTTATGTTAAACAATAGTTTGTTGTTTTGGAATAATAGATCAGCCTACATTGTTTTTCGTCGCTGTGTGTATATAATTTTTTCATTCTTAAAAAGATATGTCAACATTAAAGAGTAATAAAAAAAGAAAATTTAGCATATTTTTGTGTTATTAAAATTCAATAACATTTCTCTTGTACACGCCTCATAAGCAACAATGAAAGAAAAAACAAACGTTAAACAAAGACATTTTTTGAGAAACAAATTGATAAAAAAATAAATCTAAGTTATGGTTGCATATAAAGATGAGATGATCATATTTTAAAATTCTTTAAGTTTTTAGTTTTTCTGTTTAATGAGAATGAACAATTTTCAAAGCATAAAATGATAGAAATATTAATATGACAACCGAGTGAAATAATTTAGATTCATAAAAGGGAAAAGAAGATAGTGTACCTTTATTTTCAATTAAACTTTTGATGAGATTAGTTATGAGGTGAGATAATAAGTCGAATAAACTGGCTCGAACAATACACTATTCTTCTTGAGAAAAACTGAATTTTTATCTGTCCATAACTAATTGTTTTGTTTCTAAGATCCCTATTCATGTATTTTTTGTCAATGCTATTTATCATTTCATTCTTTCATTTCTCAGCGATTTTCTTTAAAGTTGTTTTTAATTTTAGAATGCTTTTTTTGTACTATACCTGGCATAATGTATATTGCGTTCATCAGTTAAGTGTCACGTATACCAACCGAACTTAAAGTCATGTTACATGCTGTGTTTTTGTTATTCAACTCATTAATAGAATTGGATCATATTTTTATAGGCTATCTAGTTTCATTTAATTGGTTGTCGACTAAGATTACATGAAATCACAAAAATTTTCTCATTATTCAAGGCAAATTTCTTTAAAAGAGTATTTTTGAGTATCATTTGAAGATTTTATGATTTAAGCTTATACTTTTCCATTTTTTAATATATAATTACGTATCCGCAGGAATAGGATTCTCTTTCCATTTACTCAGTGTGATAATTAACTATATACACTCAACGAAGACCTTTACTTTTCTAGTTGACAGAAAGTATGCACTTCGCTTATTAATATTTATATCAGATGGATGTAGGGAAAAAAGTTCTTATTTTACAGTCCTAATACATACGGTTCAAAAGTAAAGAAAGTTGCTGCTGAAATATAATTATGCTATGTGTTCTTTCAACTGCTACTTTTCTTTTTTTTCGCATACATAGAGCTATGTATGGTGGAAAATAAAAGCAAAGAAAGCTGACACCACAGCAACAATGATACAGTCTTTTTGGTGTGTTTACAAGTAAAAAAAGAAAAGAGTTTCTAAGGATTGACAGAACTTAAAAAGAAGATAAAATCTAGTGTAAAAATTTTCTCATTCTAACTAAAAAAAATAGTCAACCATAAATTTCGTCTACTTTTTGAAGAATAAGAAAAGATTTTCATTATTCGATTTAAATTTTTTTGTTTTTCAACTGGTCAGTTTCTGTTCCACCTCTGGTTCAACTCATTTTATTCACTGTTTCGGCATCTACTATCGGATAGATTTAGAGTTGAATCTATCTATGTATAAGAATATTTGTTAGATATTTTAAAGACTGCGATAATCGTGAGAAAAAAATGAATATAAAATAAATCGAGAATCAAAGATTCAACGTCATTGAAAGAATTGTAAGTGTGCGAAAAGTAAAGGCATATACACACATAATATTACAAAGTCAAAATCGATACACGTTCTCTTATTCATGCCTATAATAATAATGATTTAAAAAAGGTATTTATATTTATTCTTCTGATATAATGGGTATATAGTTGAGATAACAGTTAAGACAATAGTAATGTTAGCTATTTTTATATGTTTTTTCACATAAAAAAAGTTCTTGTCTATTATTGACATCATCAAGTATGTTTTGAGAAGGTTTTAAGTGGATTAAAGAACACCACTAATAATTGCATTAGAGCATTTTTTAAGTTACGATTGAATTTTCTTGTTTCTGTTTGACAAAAAACAAGAAAATATTTACACTAGTATACAATATTTAAAGAAGTGCAATTTGTTAGTTGTTAGTTGAATAATTCTAGATCTAAAAGATGTTTAAGTTAATATTCGACTATTTTGTGTTCATAGACTAACATTTTTGAAAGGAAGTTATTATAGTACTCTCTAACATTCGTACAAGGTTATACACTGAATGATATTTGTAGACGATAAATGGTTTCTGTTGTATAAAGAAAACAAATATTTTTTTAAATTGTACAAATGCGTACTCAGTTAGTCATTACAATATATGAGAAAAGGGTATAAAATAACATTGTTATAATAGTGTTTAAATGATCTTATCCACATATTTAAAATTGAAATGTGTGTTTTAGAAAAAAAAAGAAGAGAAGTAGAATGTGAATATTGACAAAATTTTCAAAACAAAAAAAAAGCAACAAAGAATTTTGAAATGAAAAAACTTTTTTTTTCATGTTTCCTTTCACTTCTCGATTTAAATAAGAATAAAAAAAAAAGGAAAAAAAGACTTTTTTTTTTTTGTGTTGCTTCTGACAATATGTATATCTAGATATATTACTTCAAAACAATCAACACGTCTGTCTTACACTTCTTCATATATAAAAATAATTTTTTTATTTAATTCGAAGATAGATTAATTATCGATGAAAGAATGACGACAATGAATCAGAATATTGATATGTCGTCGTCTTTATTATTCGAATTACAACGTGAAATAGGCGATATAAGAAATCTAAGTATTTATAATTATGATGTTAATAAATTATCGACAGTTTTAAATGGAAGTAAAGATTATTTAAAACAAACCGAAGAATTTCAACAACGTTTACACAAACAACTAGAAGAATTTGAACGATCACTAGGGGATATTAATCGAATTATAAAAGAAAAAGTCGAACAAGGCGATGTTAAAAAATTACAAAAAAATGACCCTGACAAAACAGGTATAGTGAGATAAAGTCAGTTCTTTTTAGTTTGGTGAGGTAAACATCCTCGCTCAATATTGAATGAGAAAGCAACTCTTTTGTTATAGAACACAAGAGACCGCATTCAAATTCTGCTGAAACACAGGCACTATTATTATCACTGAACGCTGAGGCAATTGAATGTCGATTACAAGCGGTTCAGCTACAAGAGCAAGCTAAACTAATTGAAGAAAAAGCACAAGAAATTGAACAAAACACCGATGAAACGGATCAGTTGGCTCAGTTATCAGAACAATTATTTAAACAAAAACAAGAAGCTGAAAGAGAACGAGCCAAGCAAGAAGAATTGGAAAGACGAGTGCGCGTTCAAGAAGAACGAAACAGAAAATTGGTTAGTTTTCTGGTTTTTTTCTTAATTAATCAATGTTTGAGAAGAAATATCTTCAAATCTTCAAATTGTTTAGGAATTACCACAGCGACAAGAACGACAACAAATAGTAGAAACGAAACAAAATACTCCGGAGCAAGACTGGCCCTTGCAAGAGTTAGTCAGCGTTGCTTTAGTTTAGAGTAAATGTTTGATTTTTGTTCTTGTTACAATAGATTTATAAACGATGATCGATATCCACCGTGTATTGTACGTATATCACCGAATGCAGGGTCCATCGACTTTCAAATTCATTATCTACCAATAGCAGAAACGGAAAATTTATTAGATGTACAAGAAGAACTTATTTCCACACCCTTAAAAATTGTTGTTCAAAATGAAGCACCGGTGAGCTACATGTTGATATTATGCTCATTTGTTATTCACATTGTCTGTAACATGATGTAGGAATCGTCAGTCTCTCTTGCCTTGCCATACATATTCAAACGATCTACTCACAGAGAAAATGTTATTAAAGCAAGAGATACGAATGGAATATGGATATCGATGGATACTCAGGAAATATTCTTCGAATCTCACAAAGTATGTTAAAATAACATCGTTGAATTCATAATAATTGTTAAATTTTTATAGGATAAACGTTTCGTCGAATGTAAATTGTATAAAACCATGGCCTTAGCTGTCGTTTCAAGATTAAAACGGGATAAGATCATTATAAACAAAGATAAAAGAGGAAAATATACATCAAGTGCTGATCAACGTTTTACCATAGAATGGGAACAAAATATTGTCCAAAATGATTTTCGAATAGATGCTTGTGTAAATATAGAAAAATGACTTTTTGCAGATTTATTCAGTAGAAAAACAATGAAATTTTGCTACTTTTAGATTCAACCAGTTGATCTTCCTACATTTTCTGAATTTCGTCAACGTAATCCACATGATTGTGATGGTTTAATTGCTGTTGGTCCAATAGTCGAGTTAATGTTTGATGATGTTGAACTATTGAAAAAGATTGGAGTGACTTTGCCAATGTTGATACAAATGAAGAAAACACCTAAACATCAAGCACCAAAACCAACTCAAGATCAGCAATTACCACCATCATCAAATGATCCTGTACAAATGTCATCTCAAGATACTCTTCTGCAACAGCAACAACAAATTTTCAAATCTGTTCTAGGGGACGGTAGATAAAAGAATTTTCAATTTACCTATACAAATATCGCTGTACGTCTCTGTTCTTTAGATAGTGAAACTGAACGTCTTGTTCTTCTCTATAGTGGATTGAATGAAAATACGTGGCATGTCGACAATGGTGTTCGATTAATTGATTCAAAGACAAAAGATCTGATCACCACTCATTTATCAACACTATACGGACGATTAATTGTTGCACGCGTTGAAAAACATTTGACAAATAAACAACTAAAATCAACCATTAGTTTACTTTATAAAAGTCTTACTCAACGATCAGTAACTGTACTACTGAGAACAAAAATTACCGCTCCCAATGAAGTGTGTCTTGTCTGTTTTCCGTCATCTCGTATTGATACATTGGATAAGGAATTAAGTCAAGAAAATTATACAAATAATGATGAACAAATGAAAGAACTCGTGTTACAAGAGGGACAATTATTAGAATTAAGATTTAGAGGAAATGTTCTTCCATCGTCAGCTCAAAAACAAAAACAATTAAAAATACCATTTGCATTCAACACAAATTTTCCGTTTTATTGGGAAGAAGTGGTAAATGAAACTGATAAATATTCGCAACATTTTAATCCATTTTATTATGGATTTTTTCAAATATTTTCAAAACAAAAAGTCCTCAGAACCGTTACCAAAGAGTCAGATATAAATAGACGAATAGAAGTAATAGACTTGAATCTTACTCTACAACAAAAGAAGAAACGATAAATTTTTATGTTTTCTTATTTGCAGACTAAACAAGAATGGCATGAAACTGATGTTTTACTTGCTGAACTTGTGGTTCGTTTACCAAAAGTTCAAAATGAAACATTAAGTCGTCCTACAACGCCAAAATCGCCTGTAACATTTACAAATGAAGGTAACACTTTTGAAAGACTTATGAATATTGGTATTTTTACTCATATACATTAGGTATCTTGAATGAATCTGTTTTTCGCGATTTATCAAACAATTTAATCGGTGATGAGTGGAAATTAGTAGCAAAAAAATTAGGTTTGACAAGAATTCGTATTGAATCAATTCAGCATGATTATCGTGACGAGTCTGGTTACCATATGCTTCTAGCATGGTTTAAACGTGTACCAAAATCGGCCGATAAGGTACGTATATTAACAAGATTTAACAATATTATTTTGACAAAGTTAACTTATTCTCTAGATCTCTATCCTCATTAATGCCTTGGTGAATTGCAATAGATGGGATCTAGGTCAGGAATTACAAACAATGAAAGATGAACACAGAAAAGAACGGCGAATGAATTATGGTAAACGATGGGTTTTGTGTGCCATTTAAATAGGGATAGGCTCTGTCATAAGTTGAGTAAATCGGAAAGTGAAACATTTAATTGTTAAAAGTGTTTTATCTTTTCTTATTGGGTTAAAAAATCAGAAGAACTAAAGATAAGTGGTGGTTTCAAAAGCTAAGAGCATACCGATTTAGTCCTAGCAGTCAACTTCAATTAGAGATGGTTTAAAACTCGGCGCTAATAATGATAAAACTTGATAATTTTAGATGACTTATTCATCGTTCCATTCAGTAAAATATGTCAACGAGATGAAATTGTCAAAATATGGAAGATAATTGCACAGGAATTAATGTTAACAAACGATGATATTAATCAAATTGAGCATAATTGTCCATCTCAACATGAGCGATGTTTAAGAACACTTGAGTTATGGGCTAAACAAGACAATAAAGCAGATCTCTACGATTTGGGGAGGGTTATGAGATTGCTCGGGCATAAACCACTTGCACGTACGTAAAAGCTTTTTTTGACATACAAATAAAAATTTGATCATGTTGCTGTTTTGCAGGAGAAATTGAAAATATGGCCTAATAATCTTCACTTACTGACGAAGTTCAAGATGTCCAAAAATCTTGCATTTAGTTTTTCGATCGTACATATGTCTACTGTAGTGGTTGTTGTGAATTTGTACATGAAGTTTTGTATTTGTTTTTTCAATTATAAATAAACACCGATTGCTCATTGTACGTTGCTCATAAAGAGCGCACATATCAGATCATCTGAAAATTTTCGTTCTTTTGCAGTTAATTCAGTAGTCATACATCACACTTCTGAACGTTTTCCCGTCGCTAGTGGTGTCCCAATCGTTTGCTAAAACAAAATTCTCAATACCAATATTTTTTTAACAAGTAGGGTTTTGTCTTATGCGAGTATAATGCATATCATTTAGAATTGTTAGTAATTAGCTAATATGTACTCATGAGACAGACCATAGAAATCAGGTAAGTACCAGCTTTATAAGAATAACTAATATCTCTTGAAGAACGATTGAAAAGCTTTGTTGAACATTATAAATGAGAAGTAGATTCTAAAGGAAAAGCGTCGTTTGTAAAGTATATTTTCTTCTATTACAAACGTTGACAGCGAGAGTTTATGATCACTTACCGGTTCAAACCGGTTAGTTATTCTTTTGTTTCTACAGAGCCCTCATGCACTATCAACATGAAGTCAGCCTTATGTAATCATCATTTACCTAGTGCAGCGAACTCTATTATCGGAGTGATATTCTGTCTCGCTTTTTTGTATTGTATTTCTCTTATGATTTTCGGACGGCGAGATGCCCAGAGCTCTGGAGTGTTTTAAATAACAAAGAGAAAAGTGTACAGAAGATTTTGAGACGTACCCGTATTCTATACGATCTTTTGTTCAATTTTGCAAAAAATGTGGTCAACAAGATAATAGATGCCCCGCCTATGAAACTTGTTGTTCTAATTGGAACTGCTTCCCAGGTCAACTAAGGCTAACATTTAATAGTTCATGCATTGGCTGCAGGGTTTCCAACTGTTCTCAGGGATGGAAGGGGCTAAACATTTTTCTTCACCGAAAGTGGCCGGCGAAAACGTTTTCTAAATTTTTGGCAGAAAAAAGTTGCTTGCGGAAAAACATCAAAGATTTTAGCGGTAAGTTCAAAAATGTTCTTAGGGAGTGACCAGCCGCCTGATCAGGAAGTCTGATTTTTGACTGGTAACTGTATAACGAAAAAAACACGACTTTTAATCAACCAAAAACTGTTAAAAAACTGTCCGTCAACGGTTACTGTTTTTTGTCCTTTATATGACCATGAATCACGGCCTACAAATAGACATTTAACCATGTGTGTATGCACTTGAAACTGAAACTCATATCGACCGTTAACTGTCCGCTTGAATAGTCAATATATCAGAAAAAAGCTGGTATTTAATGCTGGCACTTAAATGCCAGTGTTTAATCATGTGTCAACCAAATATTCACCCTTTTGTTTCGCTATTAAGACTGATGTAAATATGACGTTGATAAAAGCGTAGAATATTTCTCTTCTCCGATTATATGAGTCATCGAAACTTGCCTTAACGGGATGATCTTTAGTTCTTGGATTGATAATAATGATAGTACCGTGGTCCTAAGAAATTACATCCTGTGTGGCAATTTGTAAGTGGAGATACTGACAATATGATAGAGACCTGCAACCCGGCCCGATCTTAGAGTCGGGTTCGGATTGAATCTTTTGCAGCGCGATTCAAAATTAGATAATAACTTCAATTTTGTATTACTTGAAAAATATGATGATATGATATGATATTTGACTTGAAAATGATATCCACTGGAGTTTCAGTTGAAATACTTATTTCAGAACAACTACATTAACGATTGTACACGAGGTTGTCGGATCGGCATTTTGACAGTCAGGTCGGATTCGGATTACGTTTTCTTCAACCATCCACGTACAATATGGTCGCTTTCTCTATTACTAATTCAGAGAGTGCATGATTCGTGAATTATGATTTCAGCGACAACTTTGTAACGGTAGAGGTTTTCTATAAAGTCGTAATAAGGGGCTCATTTTAGTGAGATAAATATTATAAGGATGTACAAAAAATTTGTCTCTTCGCATCAGTTACTTAATGCCATTATATGTGATCCAGTAGCAAAGATTCCAAATTAAACAGTGGCGCCTATTCCCACCTAAGTTTTGAGGCATAAAGTTCCACATATTATTTTGTACCACCTATGAAAAGGTTAATTTTTTCAATTTTCTAACTCATATGAAAATTTTCTATAATTAGTCTTAAAAACAATAATGTTCTTGTAACTTATAAATTTCTCTCATTATTCAATCTACGAATAAAAGGTTTTCATATATAGTAAAACAGATGTATGTTCTGCTTCAAAGTAGCGGTGATTAAATCCCAAAACGTCCCATCTCCAAGCAGCGTCCAACTTGAATGTTCCACTTTTGAGTCTTAACGAGAACTACTATCTATTTCGGCTACAGCCTCACATCTTTAATTCAATTAAAGATTTTCGTGTTTTTTTTTATTGTGACATTAATGTGCTAATAAGTCAGTCAAAATAGGATGCCAGCGTTCTTCGATAAGAGTTATGGTTTTCCGTAACATCTCATGATCAACGATTTGGCGTTAGATACTACAATTATGTATGTTATTTACTTATTTTCAAAGACATATGCTATGCGATAGTTAAACCATTTCATCTTTTTAGTCGAAGTTCAATTCAATCATATGGTTAGATTAATATCGTCTGTTAGTGCTTGTTGGTCGAAGGTCGGACAGAAAAAGAAAAATTGTACATGGACGATCGATTATTTTTCTTTCTTTTTATATTATACACACGCATAGAAACAGTTTGAAGACTGACCACGACAACGATGACGTTTATGTGTATGTACGTTGAACAGCTGAAGTGTATGTGTGTTGTCTATTGAGAATGAAAAGGTCAGAGGAACATTTCTACCACCACTATTATCTTAGAACGTTATATTTCTTAAAATTTTTGAAATGGATGCAATATCTTTAACATCGTTAAATTCTCGTTCGTGTTGTGTTTGCCAAGAAAATGCTGTTGAGTCCATATTTATAGTAAAAATTAATTGTGAACATACAGATCATTTTTGTAATAATTGTATTAAAAAATGGTTACAACAAAATGGCACGTGTCCAATTTGCAGAAAAATTTGGAAAGAAAAATCGCATGAAGATGTAAGTTTACTAAGTTTTGAAATCAATTATAAATAGACTGTGTAGACAGGTTAAACCGGGTGCAAAATTTATGTATCTAATACTTCTTTCAGTTTCCAGGCTCAAACATTTGAACATCGTTTATCATTAGTATCGTCAGAATCATTATCAACGTCGTCTGACGATAGCGAAAGACAAACATCAAATATTCCGGCAGCTTATTTTGGAATACTCTATCCACAACAACAACAACGACAACAACAGTATACTCGTAAACAAATTTGCTATAGCCTTGGATGTTATATTTTAGCCTTTGTAATTGTCATATTAGTTTATACGATTCTAATAATAATTAGTAAAAAATTCGAACGAAAAGCGTAAATAATAGAGTGACAATGAAATAATTAATGTTTTTGAAATCTATTTTTGTTTGTGTTTTTTGTAAACTAGTCTCTTTAATGTATTTTTTCATACTTTCTACGCAGCAGTAAAAAGTATGCTCGGTCTCAAATCTTCGTTTTGTAATTAGATGGCGGTAGAGAAGAATTAAAACCTGGTAGAAGATTGTATATTAAGACTGGGTAGGCGATGATTTTTAAATGAAAAGGTGTTCTTAACCGCATAGAACATAATAAAGTGGGTGGTAAAGCCTTTCCCAAAATAGAAAGGCATAACTTTTTATTATGGGTTTGCACATAGAACATTTTTTTCAAAAAAGCCGCGCTACTAAGCGATTTTGTAAACATTTTGATTCACTCTAGACTGACTTTCTAATATAGGATGTCCTATTAATCTGGAGAGGAGTTAATAAACTGGACTATCCACCACTGAAGAGTTTAGGTTATACACCTTAAGATATGAATAGCATCCCGTGGATACTGTCCATGAATAATGATGCCATCCTCGAAATCAGAAAAGCCGTAAAAACAGATCTATACATTCATTCTCTGCTGACTAATATTATTATTATCTCTCTTACCGATGCCCAAATGTAAACCGATGCTACACATTCTAAATGTACATAAAAAAATACTAACTATATAGACTAGCAGTGGTTATTGCTCATAGATATGGACAACAGCATTCGACAACATCATCGTCACAAGTGAGTGTATTTGTCAAGAAAATCGTCGAACGATGAATTTTCAATATTGAAACATGCAGTTCTTGTGTTTTATTCATCTTTCGTTGGGCTATAAACACTGTCTGATCATCTTGGCTGCTTACCCACGCATATCAACGTTAAGAAATAACTAAAGTTCATTTAAAGTGGCAAAAAAGCGCTTTTTGTATTTAGTCCATTAGATAACTTGGGAGATTTTCTATTTTTGACGCGTGTTATTGCCAAAAGTTTAAGAAAAATGTTGAAATTATTATTATTTTCCTATGAAAATTTTTCTTAAACTTTTAGCAATAACCCGCGTCAAAAATAGAAAATCTTCGGGATTATTCAGTGTACTGACTATGAAAAAGTACTTTTCCGCAAGCCTAAATGAACTTATTTTTCTGTGGGTGGTATGATTATATTAGTTTTCATTTTGCATTATAATTTACACTATTTTATGACTAAAACAGTTCACCAAATGTATATTATATATTGAAATTAAAAAAGTAATTTTAACACATACATATGAATGAAAGTATACTTAGTAATCAACAATATTATGGCCTAGATAGACCAAGTCAACTTTCATAACATTCTCGCTCCGCGAATTCTAACAAAAAGTCGCGTCTAATACGCATAAGCACCACTATCATCGTGATTCATTGGCTATTCTGGTGTCCTTGACGTATGGGAATCACGAATTATTTTCTAATTCTATGGTACGATCAGTTTTCTTTACCATCGCCCTTATGGTGCCTCTTTTTCCATTAAAAAATTTAATTTTCGTCAAAAGTATCTATTATGAAACTTAAACATGGTTGGATAGTCCAAAGTGTCCACTTTCGAGTACACTATGATTTATTGATTTCACTTTCAAATATTGGAACTTTTGTTGCATTAGCATTTATCACACTGTATATAATTATTTTATCGAAAATCATTTGCTTTAGAAAAACCTCTGTTAAATCTTCGAAAATCAACAGAGCCGGATCTGTGATTTTTAAGAAAAATCATGCTTTCCGAAAAATTAATCGAAATTTTTTCCGTAAAACCTTGGGTAGAATTAAATAGAAAAAAGGTTAAAGTGCCTCCATTTCTTGACTATATTTTGAGATTAAGTCTATATCAGTTGAATTGGAGAGGAAATCTTTGTTGCGCCAACACCTCATTTTTTACCTTTACTTTTTAGCTAACTATGCAAAAATTCAACATTTCGAGCTAAAAATGTTAGCGCTTTCCTTCGAGGGTAGGAGGCACATTCTGTCAAAATTTTATTAATATTAGGAGGAACGAAACTGGGTATCTGGCAGATGGTGACCCTTGAACGTTTCCGTTTCTCATAACTAAAGTCAGAATTAAGGCTAACACTTGCTGATTGCTAGTAGTATATTACTGTAATGTGATAAAACTTTTTTGTCAGAAACAAAAAAAATTTCTGAAATCACTATGTATCTGAGTAAAACAAAACGACCTTTATAACTCTTGGTTGATCGGGTAAAAACAAAAGAAAGAAAAAATTAATTACAGAAAGCGTGTTCCAGCCATTCTTTGGTCGTGAAGGAAAAACGTCAAAAATCTCAGAACGACATTGATCAAAAACGTTTACTTAGATCCAAAAGTTCTGGAAGGTCAGAATTAAAATATATGGTAATACATGTATTCCGCAGAAAAATAAAAGGTTTAATAGAGCTTTACAGTTTTGAGCTGCTGATTTGATTACGAGGGCAGAGTAAAAGGCAGGACAAGAATACACGAGAAAGTGTTTTACTATGAATCCTAATTTTTGTATAACTTATGTTAATCAGGCTAATTCTTGATTTTTTGAACTAAGACACAAATATATTAAAGGGGAACAAAAGTTTTTTCAAAGAAATGGAGATAGGTGAGTACTGATACATCATTAACAGTAATCATTAAAACAATCCCAAAACATATTTGTACTTGTACTCGTATTTTTGGATTGTATTAATGATTAGACTTCGAAGAGTAGTGAGTATATGATTGTAAAAAAAAATGACTCCATTGTAGATGTTAAAGAAAGATGTTGCAAAAAATGGTGTCCTCAAAAGTGTTCTAATATTAGTCGATGAAGAATAAACATTATATGACATGTATGAGGAAGAAAAGTTTGATTCTCTGATATATACGGCATACTTATATGAATAAAAAGGCAGAGCGGTAATAAAAATAAGGCGTTTTCTTACTTTGAAGCAAATGGTTATGATGTAGACAGATATAGAAAGACAACAAAAATTATAAATACAACGAATGTGTAGCTCCTAGCATTTTAGAAATCTTGTACTTGTACGCGAGTATACTCTTCCTCAACTTTTGAATATTTGTACTCGAGAAGGTAATTTTTAGTTCTTGGACTAATACTAGTGATGGATATCGTGATGCTAAGAAATCAAAAGTATTGAAGCTTTTTGAATTTATTCTTTGTGAGGTTATCAATTAGAAAGAAGCTGATTTCAGAAAACATTCGAAAAATCGGCCATTAACGATTGATAATGATGCAATAATGGTTTCAAAACAGACATCATAAAATGTCTATTTGTCGATCATAATAAAACTGCCACTTTAGGCATTCAAACGTTCCCAATTTAAATGCCTAAAATCCGTCAAAAAGTTATCGCAATGATCTAAAAATATGTATTAAACAGATGGTGGATGAGTTATTAATAACTGTATAATAGACAATTAATTACACAGTTTTCGATGACCTAGATTATGTTATTTCATTTCATTTTGTACATTCGAAAACAATCTGAATTGTTCATTCCACAAGAAAACAAAACAAACATAAGTTGTTTATCTTTAGACCAGTCTAAGTTTTACAAGATATAAACTTTTTTCAAACTAAAAAAACGACGAATTATCTCAGTATTTTCTGTATTGCTGAGGGAGTAGTTAACTTTTGCACTAAATCTTGCTCGTATTATGTAGATAATTTGTGTTGACTTTAACGTTATATCGTGTTCTAAGAGAGAACTTGCTCAACTATACTATCGATCATTGTATTAGGGCTCGTGTTGTGTAAGACCTTTTGTACTCGCATCTATCCTACGGATAGGGTTACACGCTCTAGGACGAAGAACAGTATGAAAACTTATTCTTTATGGAGAAAATTCTTCGAGAAAATTGTTTTTTTAACAATTATTCATATTAATATCTTGTTTTTACTTATAAAGGCAAAGTACTATTTTTTCATAGTGTAGCAGCGCCAAGTTATTCAGAAGTTGTAAAGATGGGAGTATATATACTTATGCGTCTAGATAAGAGCAAAATTAGATTGAGTAAACTTTATATATTCCTCAGGACAGAATAGCATATAATTTACATAATCAGGCTAATTTAACAACTTTGATATTGAGTTACGAATGAACAATGAGAAATTATTTATAGAAAATATGAGGATAGGTTTTTTAATTCGTATTTTGAAACTACTTAAGAAGCTGTTGAATTTTAACTAAATTAGCACTAAATAGAAAATGAACTAAATTTTCTTTCTGATCTTTAATTGTAGTATAAGCAATTGAATTCTTCTATACCACATTTATATATAAATAATGTCTTCAACTATTCTGATGCACTTATTTGTATACACAAAGAAATAAAAGAAACTTTTTTTTTTTTTATATGCTAGAAAACATTTTTTATAGTTTATTGTTATGTATTTGCGTGTCGACGCTAGTATCATCATCTTCTTGAATCGATGAGACTTTTTGATCATATAAAGCATATAATACTAATTCATCGAAAAACATTTCGTTTATTAATTGGAACAATTTTTTTTCCTTATTTATGAGTATTAAGAGTTCTTTTCATATTTTTTTATTTTTAATCTGTTGTAATTCACTTATATTTTATTTCTTTTTTTATTGTTATATTTAGTTAATCTGTATTAAAGATCATCTATGAGTACTTGAAATATTTTAATTTATATTTTGTACGTTTTTTATTTTAGAGTAAGTAATAATTTTTTTTTTTATCTGTATGATTGTTATTTTATTAATCTTTATGAAATAATAAGTCTTACAATGTTAAAAAGAATCTGTTAATTATAGATAGATATACAGCGTTACACGATGAATATCATTCTCTCTTTTCTTTTAACATTTTTTTTTCATTATCATCACCACACTCATCATAGACAGAGTGTGTGTACGTGGGTGTTCTCTTTCAAAAAAATGAGATAAGGAAAAAAGTGTTAAAACATTCACAGATGATATGCTGTTTAGAGTTGTTCAATGAAATTAAACTGTTTATTATTATTATTAGGTACGCCAGTGCTGAAACAATTTGTATCATTTATGAGTATCAATAAGGTGTGTACGATTATGATTTTTCAACATTTGTTTTGTAATTCGCATAAAACTTTAATTGTTCAAAATAATGGTATTGTGGTAATTATCCGTAAAGAAATGCTGACAAACTGCTGATATTTAAAACTACTTATCTGCGAGAAGTTTTACGTTTATCTAAGCAAAACATTTTCTATTTTGAAAATTTTTTGTTTTAATTTAAAAGTCAGAGTGTTGAGCAGAGATTATGTTCTGCTACTTTGAAATTTTAGAGAGGATGCGTGTACTATGTAAAGAATCACTTTTACTAGAATCGGTAATTCATATCCGTTAAAAGCTAGGAGTAAAAAAGAGTATGTGTGTAATTTTTTTAATACCAAATACGCCGTCTAATCTTTACTCCTGAAATATATAGAAATTAAACACTTACAGGCTAATAATTAGTTGCTCAACTCTTAATGAAATGTAAAGTTTATGAATATGGGTTAATCACTCGGCTTTATTTAGGTATTGTATGTTTTATGAAATCTGTACAGTTTAGAAGACATCCATTCTTAGAGAAATATAGGAAACTGGTATTAGCATGCTGTTAGAGTTATTAGAAAAAGTATTCATAGTCCAAAATAGACAATAAACTATTTTGGCTATGCGTTAGATTTGTTCTATTCTCCTACACTTTAGATACTGAATTTGTCCTAGTTAGCACGCAATCATGTTTCTAGGTATGAAACACTCATATTGTTGTCAGGAAATGAAATAATATTTACGAGCTAAAGTAAAAAGGATGCGTGATGGGCATTAATCATAAAATAGGATATGAAACTAATCATATTCCAAGCGTTATGATAGATACATACAATTGCATGTTTTAAATCGAGTTCGTGTCACGGCTATTTGCAATAATTCCCATTTATAATAAAGAGAGGAGCTGAATAAAGCTGGATAAATAAAAAAAAGACAACTAAAATATATATATGTGAAAAAGATCAAACTCTAATAAGGTCTATCGCAGAACAGTATAAAGATCCAGAAAATTTAGATCTACTTCTAGAGCGACAAAAGATTTTAATATGAAACACATCGAAATACTTGTTTTCAATGAACTCATCGCAATATTTGCACACATATAAGAGATTTACAGTTCTGATTTAAAAGAGAACTCTGAATGTGATACCCCCCGCCCCCCCCCCACAACAGAAGGCCCTGACCTTCTATGATGGTTTCACACATAGCACTTTTTTTGGTGAAAATCTGCCCTAAAAAAATCGCCCTAAAAATTGAATTGAGATTCATTAAAAAACGAAAACCTTTGGAATAGCTGCTTTAAGCTTGCTGGCTAGAATGTTGCATATAAAAGAAATGAACAATTATTCATGCATGTGATCACACACACATTGATAGGATAACTGTAAATTGAAAACAAAAGAAGTCAAGTGAGATCAATTTTCATTGCGGATGAATGCCTGTCTATTTGTTATTTTCGTTACAAAATGAAATAAAATGCTTATAAAAAGAAAATACGATAATAAAAAGTCACCATGAATATAAGTAAATCCGTACCACATGCAGCATATGCTCTCTGTCAAAACGATAGGGGATCGTAGTTTTTGTTCTGAAATAGTACTTGAAGCATTTGTCATTAGAAGCGTTTGTAAATGTGACATACACTGATGTAGATGAATATTCAAACTCGTAACTACAATAGATAATCAAAAATCATTCAACAAAATTATTGCATTAAACAGAGTTTTACACATCTTTTGCATTCACGAGTTAAGAAGCTTTCGTTAGAATTTCTTAGAGTATTTTGATATTTAAACTCGACTTGTTTACACTGAATTAAAATTTGTTTTACAATAGCTTTTTTAGCTACAAAAAAGGCCAAGCCTTGCAAACCTGAAGTACGCGTACAGTCCTCGAGATTGCCTTTCTGTAACTTCTCGCTCTACACAGTTAGAATATATACGTCAGACGTCACCAAAGGATTCGATCTTCAGAGACGATCATACATCCTCTTATTTATTACCGTCATGAGTGATGACGACAATAAATAAGAGGATGAGTGATCGCCTCGTAATGCATGATGCTTCACGAGAGAAAAGTCAAATTCATTGTCGGGAGAATCCATGCGAAATATACCATCCTTACATCAACTTTCAGCACGAATGGTAAAACCCATGTTATGACATAGAGCTCGACGAGCTGAATCGATCTGTGAAAATCGCAGTTGACTGGGGATTGCACGTTCCGAGCAATCTTCATTTTACTGTTCGAGCAGAAAGTGTCATTTTCGGCATTTTCCAGCGGTTTTAATCCAACTGGTAAAGCTTCCCGTGGGTCTCTTCTTGAACAGAAATTTTGAGAAATGGTTTCAAACGAAAGAGCGTTTAAACCACTACATATTCTGAGAAAAGATATTCCATGCTTTTACATACAGCCTTCTGAAAAACTTGGTTTTTCGGAAAACATGGTGGATTCAAAACTTACTCAAAAATTTTTCTAAACGCTTCACCGGACTTCTCGCTCAATTCTGTACAAAATGAGATACAAAACACAATAACTTTGGTATCTACATAGTATTTCGTTATTTAAAAAAAATAACAAACAAGGAAGGCAAATAAAGATTAAAGCTTCGATGAAAAGCACCAACTTTAGTTTTTTTTGTATTTGACTTTTTTCATTACTTAAGAGCATTCCAGTTTGCTTCCTATTAGAACTTTTATTTCCCGTGTTACAAAACGCTTGAATATGATCAAAAAGGAGATTCCTTTCTAACAGCATCGCAATTTTCATTTTCACTTGCCATGCTTGTTTGTGATTTGTTAGATAAAGAAATACTATGTAAATGCCAAAGTTCTTGTATTTTGTGCAACAAAAAATTCTCTATCTTTTGAGTCTAGAATGGATTCTTGAACCTATACTTCAGTGTCCAAAAAATTAAAACAAAAGGTCCTGGTAAACGAGTGCCAATGGATTTTTTTTCTGAATTAAAACGACGAGTTTCCCATGAAACCTTTTTTCAACAGAACATTTAAATGTTACGAATTTATCACAAAAGTATAAACTTTCAAAGATTCCGAGAAGAATCATTTTTTTACAGAGTCGTTCAGGTTTCCAAGGCTTGAAAGCGACTATAATACAAATTTTACTTAGTATTTCTTAAATTGTGTGTAAATATTTTTTTCGTTTTTAAAACCGAATTAGCAAGTAGATTATCTTTTATTTGTGAAATGAGTTTTTCATGTTCGATATTTCATATTTTTTTGTTCTTCTTTACATTAACCATCCTATTCTTAGAAAAGTTATATTTATTATTTTATTATGCTGAATATCAATTACAATTCCTGTTCTTATCAATCTTTAATTTTTACCGTTTTATGCTATAACTATATTATTGTGTGTTATGTACGAGTCACTCGCTTGGTGCATGTTTTATTCGAGTATTTGGTCATGCATTATTAATTTTTGTCTTGCTATTTATATTAATGAATTAGCATAAAAAGGTTCATTTTGTTGCTATTTATTGCTGCCAATATAGAATTAACGGGCATGTTGAATGTAAAAGAAAAAAAAAAAGAAAAAACCAAGCTTACCTAACATTTGTAATACAGAAAAACCTTTCCATTTATAATATAACAGCAGTAGGCGATTCAATAACACGAAATTTTTCTGTTATACATAATTGTGTCAACATTCAACATCATAAAAGAGTAAATTTGTTCTGGTATCTCCACATCGTTCCAACGCGTGACAATAGAAGACCGCTCGTCGAGACTTTCTTTTTTACTAGTGCCTACACACTCTCGTACTAGTGAACACTAGTGAAAGTTCATTTAAAGATCACAGAGTACACGAGTACTTTACGAAAGGGTCTTCGAGTCTTATATAAACTAGCAATCACATGTTTGAACCTTGTGGAAGTATCACAAACCTCATTAGTCTGTTAAGTAAGAGAAAAGTTGTTAGGAATAAATTACAGATATATTTTTGTACCGTCATCATTAATCAGAGACTATTTTCAAATAATTTCCTATATCATATCAAATTCATAGTAGAAAGTTTTGTATGTTTGACAATAGTGAGAATTCTTATTTTTGTTTTTTTTTATCAAATTTTAGACAATTTTATTTAGTTATAAAGAGTAGATTAAGAAAAAATGAGTCATTTATATTTTTTGTTATACACACTCGTCGATCAGTTTCCACATTATTTACACAAATATTACTACAACGATGTAAAGTTGCTAAAATTTTGACTGAACGTCGTTGTACTTAAGCTTCTTTTCTATTCTTGTTCAAGATCGAAGAAAACAAAAGTAAGCCAATTTTCTAGATTGACCGATCGTTAGAGAACATTGGAAATAGAATCATATATCTGAATGAATCATAAAACTATTGTAGCGTTAGGAAAAAAATTTGAGAAAAAAAAATTTATATTAAAATTAAACTTTGACTTGTGTATTTTGTTTTACGTTCTTGAAATAATTGTAAAAAAGATTTCTCAATATTTCGTTCACTGATTCCCAAAAAGAAAACAAAATTTAACATACCAACGTTAGTGAGAAAATCACAAAAATATTTGTTTGCACTAAATGTAAACTGGCAAAAGTGTATTTTGTTTTTTGTAGAACTAAATGGACAAATGTGTTCACAGATGTTTTGTACAGAATAATCGAACCGAAAACTAAATTAATTTTAACTAACTATCTAAATATCTAGATAGATTGATCTATTAATAAAAGGTCAACTAGTGACAAGTATCAAGTTTAATTTTTAGCAAGTTTCATTCAAATATTTTCAGGTTCATATCTATGTGCAAAATTTTTCAAAACAAAATCTCCATGGACATTTTGACATATTTTTCTAACTGATCATAAACAATAAAAGATTTGACGCTGAATTTTTTTTACCACCCACAAGCATAACGTTTTGATTATTAAAAAGGGTAAAAATTTTATGCAAAATAGCTGAGTGTTTCTTGATATATATATATATATATAATCACAAAAAATTTTAAAATATAGTCAAAAAAGAATTTCTTTTTTTTCTCTTTGATAAAATGGTGTCAAAAAACTTCTTTTTTTTAAACCAGAGAGTATTATTCGTTACTCTCTATCATTAACGTTTTTTTCAGATTTATAACTTAAAAACTAACTAACAAACAAAAAACAAATCTATAAATTTCGTAGACAAAAAATTTCGAAATATGTATTAAAATGATATTTTAAGACAAAAAAAAAATTTGATGCAGAACATGAAAGAAATCGAATTTGAAAATGAGAAAGTCAGATGTTTAAGTTAAAAATAGTTCTGAATTATTTAACCAAAATATTCAAACATTTCTGGCTAAGAAGAGCTCTTTTGTGTGCGAGATGTCACTGAATACGGTACTATTTATTTTCTCAACAGTAATATATACCATAGCTGCTACTAAATGAGATAGAATAGTAATATTTTTTCTTTTATAAATAAATAAATATTATCCCAATCTAAAATAAATAAAATTGAAAAAATTATTAAAAATTGTTCAATAGAAAAATTTTTATAACCAAAACACTTTTCTATTACACAAATATAATCGGTATTGGTAATTCACTCATCTAGATAAGAATACAGCTGTATATAATAAAATATAAATCATCAGATAAAAATTAATTCAGTCCCCAATGGATGGATAGACATCATGCAATCTAAATCGTCAATTGGATTGACTGAATAAACATCAGGTGCTATTGTTTATATTTGAAAGTCTTCTAACATTCTCTTGAGTCTATAATAGCAAATCAGTTTTTAAAGTTAATCATTGTGATCTTATTGAGAACTACTTCTCCTCCTTTTTAAGCTAACTACTAAAGCCTATGTACATTTTTTAAGACAAATACATACTACCTTTTTCTACTTAGAACAGTAAGAAAATAATTATTTAGAGTTAAACTGAATCGTATATCAATAAAAAATCTCCATTTAGTTAAATAAATTATTATTGATTAGTTTATAGATGTTTCAAGCTGCATGATGAGTTTTAATCGCTCATTATAAGACAAGTCTGAAGAATTGCTTGTCAGTTTTGTTTTTCATTAATATTAATTATACTATGATTCGACATATTACATCATCATCATATATCAAACTATGTGATATTTTTATTCTACTAATACTGGATAAGTAAGTTTTATAACTTTAGAAAAATTTGTTGGCGTATTTCAATAATTTGTACATATATGTGATATAATAATATCTCTACAAACAGATACTCATAGTAATGTTTAATATGAAAGTTCATAATAGAATCAAATTTTACAGAAAGTTATAAAAATAGTTCAACAGTTGGAATAAATATCATATTAGTAACTATTATTAGAAATTAACTATTAAAAATGATTTAACTCTTTAGAAAGTTCTTTTACCTATGTTGAATGTGTTTGTTAAGTTAATATTATAATTTTCTAACAATTTATATTTTATTTGAAAATTAAAAAAAAAAAAGTCTACGAATTTTAATTCCAATTTATCGATTTATACATGAAAACTAGTTCATAAATGATTAATTGAGAATTCATTAACAAATAGTAAAAGAAAAATATGTTCTGTCTTATTTATCTTCTTCAATTTTTCTTAATTTAAAATAAACTTGACGATCGAAATCAGAAATCATATGTTAAATCCACTCGATTTTTTTCTTATCAAATCATGTCGAATAACTCAATTCATAAAATGAAAAAAAAAAAAAAATGAATGATCAACGATTATCACAATTTCCATATTCGGAAAAAAAAAATATTTAATTCATATTGAATGCAAATTATTTCAGGTCGCTAATCTTAATTCTATTTAATCGAACAATTATTCGCGTCATTGACATTCAAATAATAGAACTCTTATAATTGAAGACAAGTAAAGTGAAAAAAAGAACGGGAATAAAAAATAAAAAAAAAATAGAGAGAAACAAAAGTTCACCTTACATCCTACCGTTCCATGATATACTATAATAGACTATAGCAAATCGTAACTTTTCTTTTTTCATCTTATTTCCCTCTTTTTTTTTTTTTCTTCTTCTCTTTAACTAACGTAAAATGTCGCTTAAGATCCGAATCATTTAAGAAATAGAAAAATTGAATTGTCAGTTAGTTTATTTTATCGCGTTTACTCGTATTATGTAAAGAAGAGAAAAAAAATGTCATCGAGATAATAAAACTGTTTTGACATGGACAAAGACTAGTATATCCGTCTATTTATACACTAATAGCTACTGGTATTTTTTTTTTTTTTTTTTTTTTTGATTCACTATCCCATCTATTCTATTGCTGGAGAAATCTGATCTTATGTCTTCGATAATTACTACAAAAATATATAGGCATGAAGATAAATGGGGATAAAGGACGAAATAAAATAGCAAAAAATGTCCGGTATTGTCATTTTATATACGTACATTACACAAAAAAAGCTTTTCTCTTCGATTATAGAAGCGAACAAATCCGTTCGGTATTATTGAAAAACAATTATCATCGTTAAAGATCTATATGGAGTCAGTATTTATTTGTAGATGAATACGTAACATCTTTTTTATTTAGCAAAGCAAACTTAATCACGTGAAAAAAGTTTTTATTCTATTATATACATTTTTTACTACAAAGTTGTATATTTTCTATATACCTGCAGTATGATATAGATATGTATATTTAATTTATCGTTATACTTTCACTTGCCAATCATTATGAAAAAAATAAGAAAATATTTAAATCAAACAAAACATTCCGTTTTTTCAACGTCATTAGCCGTTGATAGATTTGAAAAGTAAGTTGTTCTTTGTGGATCTACTCTCTTCTTTTTTTTTTTTTTTTTTTATTTATTCAACAACAAATCGCTATGAATTATTTTTCTCCCATCCGTTTTAGTCACGACGACATGTCAATTTTTTTAACAATTCTATTTTAACAATAGTTGTTTAGCAATCTCAGACCAATTACATTCTTTGCATGAATAGAGTAGTATCCCAGCGAAAGTTTGACTTTCTCTTAGGTTTTTTTTCAAGATCAACACGAATAGTTGTAGATTTAGGAAATAAAAAAATTTTCTCTTTCTTTTCGTATCACTTGTACTAAGTCAAAGAAATCCCTGAATTTGTTAGTGAAGCTATTCAGTTTGCTTCGCGGAAACTTGATGTGTGTCTAAATGAAAAAGAAAAAGTAGACACTCCAGTAAAAACGACGCAATTTTTTGGGTTATTTATATAGATTCAGCTTCACGTGCATCTAGATGTACGTGGAGCTGAACCTAGATAAATAACCCAAAAAATTGCGTCGTTTTTACTTGGGCACATAGCTTCATCTTTGTTTTATTTACCTAATATATTCTGTACATATTAGACTAGTATATCCCTTGTCATCGTGCTTATTAAGAACAAAGTAATGTTTTGACAGTAATTTACAAAATTGAAACAAACTTATGACAAAGTCTAAGGTTAAATTTTCTGTTTAATTCGTAATTTTGACGAATATATCAACTATTGAAGTCTACGCTAATTATTCAGTGAGTCATCCGACACAAAGTCGCTTACAAACCTCCCAAAAATGTTTTTTTTACCACTGTAAAAACTTTTCTAATATGAAGTTCACGAAATTTTACTGATATATTTTATAATTGACTAGATGTCTGTTTAACACTATTGACAAAATATATTCGTCGTCTAATGTGCTCATATTGCGCGCAATATTTTATCGTATTGTTGTTATCTTTCGCGTTTTGATATTCGACATTGAATACGAATAATAAAAGGGAGTTATTGTCCTGATAACAGACAATTCATTCAACAGGAAAGAAACAGAAACAAAAAAATATTGTTTCCATTTTTTTTTCATGCACATACTTTTCATTTTGAGTACGTCTTAGGATGTAAATGTATGTGTCTTCCGAGATAGATATAGAGAGATATTTTATTATGCTTCGCTTTGGAATTTTGATTATGTCACATGAATAAACATCATAAATGAATATAAGTGTGCATGTACTTATATAAATCTAGCAGAATTACTGCTCACCACCTTTATACAACAGAAAGAACAAAAGTGTTGCTGGTATGTAAGTGAACATTTTTTTACTTATACGATATAGAGATCAAATTTTGACAACAGAGTGAATTTTAGATGAATACTAAGAGAGACAAGCTTTTTCTAAATACAAATTATTTATTAACTAAAAACTGTCTATAATCGGTTATATTTATAACTGTTAAAAACTCTTGGTGTACTTGAAAATATGTATGCAATGTCTTCTATATTCTATCTTATACTATTTTTAGTGTGGTTTTAATATCTTATTTAGTCTATTATTGATTTCTTTTCCATGTCATATTTAGCGTCTATATTCTATATTCTCTGTACGAGCAGCTTGTATATGTACAACTGAAGCTTATAAATGTGTTATATTGTCTACAACTTTGGAGTGGAATGATCTTTTGTTGTGATCCGTCGCATCATACATAAAAATTTATTTTTTTGTCATCATCAATCCATTTGTTGTTGTTAGCGAGGAAGAGGATAAATGAGATTATTTGCAACAAAGAAAAAGAGAATGTTAGTTGTCTTTGTTTTAGCTAAATCGTAATCTATAGTCTATACACTGTAGGGTGATTTCATCTTAGACGAATAAAAGAGGAAAAAAATTTTTTTCGGAGAAGAGATTGGATTTGCTTTTTAAATATTAGATCTCGATAGATCAATATGGCTTTTTATTATTACCACACATCGTACGTATAATTAAATTAAATTATGTGTGAAAAGTGTTTTCAACCCTTGTTTTTTTAAAAAATATCACTTTTCTTCACGCCGAGAACATATTCAGATTTTCCTTTCTATAAAATCAACAAATACATTAGAAGGTCAGTACTACGATACTCTAAGGGACTTACCGACTAGAATTAGCAATTTTTACGATCTAAAAATAAAGACTGATAATTAGTATTAAGGCAGATAACTATCATCCGTCTCATTTTAGAATCGATTCTTTTTTAGAGTTATCAGTCGTATTCTATTAATTTCAAATGTTAGATTTTTCTTTTTTATACCCAAAGATAGTGAGTAACTTCGAGAAAATGTGTACATTTTTTTGTTTTCAACTACTGGAATAAAGTGTGATGCTCAAGCGATGGGAAATCTTTTATTTTTCGGAAAGGTTTAATTGAATGAAAATGAATTTTTTCCAATAATTAGTATGTGAGAAGAGTAACTAACGGATACATTATTAATTACCCAATTAAGTCCGATACAAAAGAAAATACAACTTGTTCTTGGCATTGTAGTTTTACTTCTGACTTTAGCCTTCAGCATTTTATTTAAACAATGAAACAATATTTGAATATCGGAATTAAAGAATTTTATAAAAATGAAGGAAAATTTTCTATATTTTGAGCATGCAAGTCGTCAAACGCTATCTCAGTAGTTGAAAGACAAAAAACAAAAGTATCCCGTTTTTTTCAGCGCCTCCAGATACTGTAGAGGATAACAAACGAATAATAGTATATATTTACAAACAATAACAATTGTGTAACGAGAGGTTCCAAGTCAATTATACTAAATGTTAATGAATTTTTTTCCAGTTTTGTTTATATTCTTTCCAAAAGAGACAGAAATTTTTTCTGTACATTTTTTTTTATTAATGGGAAAGGTAACGTAGAATAAAAACAGGTAAGATAGTTAAATGTATCAATACTCAGTGTAAATTTACAGATTTTTAGTAATCTTTTTGAGAATAATGTATAGCAGTTCGATCAGTTTTAATAGATATGTCTGTTGTTTGACTAGAAATTTTTAATGTGTTTTTTTAACAGAATTGACCATGTTGTACGATTATCCATTCGGTAAACTTCATTATCTATTAGAGTCTATCATTCTATTATCAGAATTAAGATAGAAAAAAAATAAAAATAAAAGAAGAAAGAATAAAATTTCTTTCATGGCCATATATATCTATATATATATAGCGATACAGATCATTTTTCTGTTCTTATCTATCTTATATAGAACACAATGCCGACACAACCTTCATGAGTCGAAGTGATATTATAGTAACGCTCACAAACATAACATTGAATTCTTGTTTTAATAAGAAAAGACAAATTAAATATGAAACGTGTACCATGCTTTCTTTTCACAAGTTTATTCATATAAAAATTTTTATTTAAACGGATGGAATATTCGATTTTCTAAATCATTTTTTTTTTCCAGGTAAAAGATTATTCTTGCTTATAGAAGGTTATTTCACAGTTTGCCAAATTATCACAGAAATCGAAAAAGAACAAGAGAGAAAACTGAACTGTTTTCATTTATGTTCTATGTGTGTATGTACTCTTTATGTTAAAGATGAGAAAGTAGCAGCCGTCTACAAAAAATTTTCTCTCCTAATACCATAACAAAAGTGATAAATGTTATGATGAGAATAAAAGAGATAACCACAGACGGTATATTATGAGAACGGTGATCACACAATATAGACCACATGAGAACAACAAAGGAAACTTCGATAATAAAAAAAAAGAAAAGAATAGAACATGTGTGACGTATCCCATTTATTTTGGTATATTTCTTTGGGTCAACAATTATAATGATTCTAAAAAAAGTGATTGGATATTGGTATAATTTTTTTTTCCTCTTAAAATAAAGTGTTGGCAAAAATTATCCATACTGACTAATTTATCCAACTAATCTGTACAGATAAATATGGTACGAATAATTTTTTCAATCATTACGTGTATCATAACTATTATATAATATTCGAACTTGATGTACGTAACTATGTCAAAAATGCCATTAACAGTAAAGAAGTAATGTGTTTATTTATAAGCTTTCTTTTTCCGATATATGAAGCAGAAGAAAAAAAACATAGCTAACTAAATGAAATGAGATTTATAAAACATTAGTCTACTATAGTAGAGAGTATTTAGTCTATTAAAAACAACAAACATATTATTTGGAATGTTATCGCTGATGTATTTAAAATAGTGATTAGAGTATGTTAGATAATTAAAAGGAGGCATGTATCTTCATCTAAGGGATCTAGGAAACGTTGATTTTAGATGCAATATTTTTGCGAAGCGAATTATCGATGCTAGAGAGTCTTCATGTACATCCTTTTTATACTCTCTTTCAAATTTTCATCGTTGTGTGTCTCATTTTAAGAGTAAAACAAAGTTTCTACTGTGTATATTATCAATTATTTATTGTTTCTTTAGAAGTCCTGATCCAACATCGCCCCTATCATCACCATCTGAAGAAATTAGGGATACTAGTGTTCGTTATACAATTACATCAACAGTAAAACCACCAACACCCAGCTCACTTTCACCACAACAATTTCAGAAATATTCGTCCATTCAAACACCTACTAGTCCACCATCAACAGATTCGATAAAACGAAGTTTTTTTCGATTTAATTCAAGCTCATCATCTAACAGTGAATTGACGAATAAAATGGGACAATCAGGATCAAACGTAAAACGAAGTCAATCTGATGTACAAGCTTATTTGGATAAAGAAAAAGAAAAATTTATTGAAAAAATTGAAAATCCTATTAGACAAAATGCACGTTTTGAAGATTTTGACCGAATAAGAACAATTGGTACTGGATCATTTGGACGAGTAATATTAGTAACACATCGTGCAACAAATGAAAAATTAGCATTAAAAGTACTCGATAAACAAGTTGTAGTTAAAATGAAACAAGGTAAATCAACTACGATCACTAGCAATAATTATCACCTCTAGATTGTTCTAAATATTTAGTTGATCATACATTGTCAGAAAAACGTATATTACAAGCATTATCATGTCCATTTATTGTTAATCTGTTATATTCTTTCAAAGATAATTCTTATTTATATCTTGGATTAGAATATGCACCTGGTGGAGAAATGTTCACACATTTACGAGCTGTTGGACGTTATACAGAAGATATGACAAAATTTTATGCAGCACAAATAACATTAGCATTTGAATATTTGCATCATTTGGGCATAGTAAGTTATACCAATGCCTTTTCTTACATAGATACAATCATGAGACATATTATTTTTGTGATGGCATACATGATGGTATTGTTAATTACTTGTTAATTGTTTCTTTTATTCAATTTAGCTATATAGAGATTTGAAACCAGAAAATTTACTATTTGGAAATGATGGTTATTTGAAAATGACCGATTTTGGCTTTGCCAAGAGAGTCAAAGATCGTACTTGGACTTTATGTGGTACTCCGGAGTATCTTGCTCCTGAAATTATTCTGTCACGTGGCTATAATAAAGGTATATATATTATAATTCGGCTATATTGTTAAAGAATCAATTTTCTTTGATATTTTAGGAGTTGATTATTGGGCGTTGGTAAGCACTGATAAAATGTATTCACCACTTTTTGATTATCATTTTTTATATTTAATAGGGTGTGTTAATGTATGAAATGGCCGCCGGTTATCCACCATTTTTCGCTGATCAACCAATTCAAATATATGAAAAGATCGTCAGTGGGCGTGTCAGATTTCCTATCCATTTTACAGTTGATTTAAAAGATTTATTAAAAAATTTATTACAAGTTGATTTAACAAGGCGATATGGAAATTTGAAAAGTGGAGTAAAAGATATCAAAGAACATCGATGGTTTGTTTCGATGGATTTTATCGCTATATATGAAAAGAAAATTCAAGCACCACATATTCCAAGATCGGATCGTGAAAATTATGAAAATTACGATGAACAACCAATTAATGTGGCAACCCAAGAAAAATTTGCTAGAGAATTTGCTGATTTTTGATATATAGGTTAATGGCTTTTTGTTGTTCGACGATTTTATGACATGTTTAAGACCCTCCCGTCAAAAAATACTGATTTTTTCACGGAAAGTCAATATTGTGATAAATATTGGATAGCTCAGAGGATCTACGGTCAGAATTCATATTGTTTTCGATGATATCGAAACTTTTGGAGAACTCTTTTGAATACGCTTTCAATTTCTAACAACGTCGAAATTTATACAAATGGTTTTCGACGTTTTTCAGGTTGTTGAAGTAAACTAGTGCTGTCCTTGATAAAATAAAAAAAATGATTTGAGTAATCTAGAGTTTTTTTTTACATTATTCTCATACGTCTTCAGGATCATTGAAAATCAATCCGTATGCTCTTACAGAAGAATAGAAATCTTTCTAATTCGAAATGCCCTTCTTATTTTGACCCAATTTGAATAATATCTCCTGAATGATAAGTGATATAGCTTCGAAAGTTTTAAAGTGAACACAAAAAAAATCTTTTTTTTTCTTTCTTTGCTTTCCATTTACACCTCATGTATAAATTTTTTGAGAAGTTTTCTTGGAATGGACATTTTGTTTAGTTCTATCCATGTTGACAGATTTTCTTTTAGCCAGTATTCTTTATGTATTATTTCTCTACCCTGTTATATATGTTTTATTTTTTTATATAAAACGTTGTTAATACCTCGACTGTCTTTGTTTTTAAAAACACATGTTATTTCCTCAAACATTTGTTTCAAACTTTTTTAATCTATTTTAACCACATTCAAAAGGGTGGTAGGTATAAAATATTCTGTTTTAACATTTCATTTAACTATTTTTCTACTAAACTATTTCCTTGGACATACAGCATTAATCTTAAATTTTTTTGTTCTCTTAGCAATATATCCATCTGTATGACTCTCGCATAAAATTTGAGCTTTAGACAGCAGACTACAAGTGATTAAAGCACAAAAATTTACTTTAACACTGAAATGACTGTTTGAAGAACTTGATAGCATGAACATTAAAAAACAACAACTTTTAATTCATCAAACAACAATAATTATATTGATTCATATACATTTTACTATGAACAATAATTCCTATACGAATTTTGAACGAACAGACTGTGTACACACAACTATTTGTCATTCTTCTGTTGGTTGTTTTTTCTGAGGAGAAAAAACGTTAGATATGGTGGTTTGTGGTTTTGGAGAATATATAGAATTTGTTATTGACAAATTCTGGAAGGCAGCAGTATATGCAGCATTAAATAATAAACGTTGATGCCATGGTGAAAGTAATAACGGATTATTTTTAAATGTATTAGTTACATCTAGAGTGACTATTGGTATTTGTTGTTGTTGCGTTAATTGATTCATAAAGATCTGTTGTACAGTTGGATTATTTTTTGATTTATTAAACGATAAGGGAACATGTACATTTGGATTTGATTGTTGCAGTGACAGTAGTGGTTGAGAGGTTTTATCTTGTTGTTGATAGTGTTTGTACTGTTGTTGAGATTTAACGGTGGAAATTGGACACTCATACGTTTTTTGAATATCCTCTTGTACACACTCCCCACTTGTCTTGTCAATTGACACATATTTATTTGTTTTTAAAGAAATTTCAAGAGGATATGTTAGATCTTGACGATTATCCGTTACATTAATAACCCTTTGCGAGAGAAAATATAAATAATTAGAAGTGTCATTCAAATACAGCTGTAGTCTTATTCTTATTTCTTTTGAATTCTTTTTGATATATTGTACATGGAGACAAATCAAAAACATTAACTAACACAAATAGAATCTCGATTAATTTTACTAGCACCTAGAGAAGTATAAGTGTCCACTGTCCTGGAGCAGTAAAAGTGTCCAAGGAGAAACGATTTTGGATTATAAATATTCTCAGCATAAGTCTGCAAACGACTCTTGAAGTAAAATCTAAAGAAATTGCATCATTTTTAGTCATTTTTGTGTTTACCGTGTCTCATAATCTTGTATTGTTTCACCATTAGCATCGTTAGAACCTGTTTGTGTTGTAATTGTTGAAAGAGCTGTCGGATTCATGAGATAATATCCATATGTATTCTCATGATAATAAGAATTGTCAAATGTTGATTCTTGTTGTTCAATAGTTTTTTCCGGTATAGTATTAATATCTGTTGGACGATTTACAATTGGATATTGATAATTATCAAAATAGACGGTTCCGTTATTTTCGTACGGATAGGAGTAAAATCGATTATTCGATACATTTGGGTAATAAAATTGTTGTCGATCAAGAATATTCGATGTTTCAATAGGATATGTAGTGGTTGCAGATGAATGATTAATATTCGCTTGAGTTTGGATTGTATTATGATAATTATTTGTTGATGTATTAAATGATGGGGGTGCATCAACATTTGAATGAACAGTTTGCTGATAAAATGGGGGAGCCATCGCTCTTAATGTTCGATTTGTTTGTATCACTTTCTCTTTACCCAATGATTTTTTACTATCGATTATTCTCGAATGGGTTAATGGCACAGAGACTAGATTCCAGTTTTTTAAATCACTAATCGGATGTTGTTCAATATTCTCATTGTTCGTGGTTGTACCATTGTACAATACTGAGTGAAATTGATAATTGTCACGGTATGGATAAAGCTGATGATTATCATCACGATTCTTGAACTGTTCACATTTTCAACAAAAACATAACAACTATCTTGTCAAAAATTCGTTTACTCAATAACTTACTCGTTTTTCATATTGATTATTGTCATAACAGAATCGTGTCGAATGATTTTCAAATTTTCTTCGATAATCATTGTAAACTCCATAACAGAAGGGTGGTGCTTGATTATAGGAAAATTTTCGTTGTTTTCGTGTAAAACATAACCATTTAGGTTCATCTAATTGATTCTTTGTTCGACGTTGGTTATCCTCATTAGCATTATCAAAGTTGTCCATCAGTTTTTGATTATTATTTTTCTCATTACTTCTTGTTTCCATTTTTTCAACATTAAGTTTTCGTCTAGATTGTTGTCTACGATTATATCTATCATAATTATACCAATAATCATTGTAAAAACTATTCGGTCGCAAATTATAGTTATATGGATAATAGCTACTAGGCTCATAATTATAATAAGAATCTGTAAAACATCTATTGACAAGCGGTTTTCGAAAATGACTAAGAGCTCTATTGTCCTTTGAATTTTTACTTTTACATGTTTTTTGTTCATCACTACCATCGCTTACGATTCCATCTTGTTTTTTATTTAGCAAACGTTTTGTTCGTCGACGATTTACCGGTGGTGATCGATTAATTTTTGTATCCGATGTTGTACCATCTTCCACGCTGCTATTTCTCGTATTGTCACTTGGTATCACTGATGAATGTGAATCATCATTATTTGAATTTGGATCGGATAGAACAGTGACTTTATTATTATTATCATTATCGCTTTCCGATGATATCCATAATTTCATTGCTCCTTCTTTTGGTTGTATTTGTTTCAAATTTAAATCCTCTTTTTTCTTCTTGTCTTCATTAACCACTTCTGACTCTTTTTTCTTATTATTATTATTAATTATATTCGGTTGTGATGATTTTGACACATTTCTCACAACTGGTATTGATGTTGTATCTTCATCACTTTGTTGATATTTTCGGCGTTCAGAAAACATTGATCGACAATTATACATATCCTTACGCTGATAGCAATAATAGTCATTAAAATTTCCACGTTTCACAAAATTTCGAAGTCTCCGAGAGTCTTGTAAGTTATTTTTATTACATGAAAAATGACTGAACGGTAAATAATCGTTATTAAAAAATTCGGTATGTCCGTAATATGGATTATTTGTTCGATAATCAAAGCTCTGCATTCTCGTTTTCCCCTAAGTTCTCTTCAGTACAACAAACATGCAAACGATACAATTTTTTATCTTCGACTAATTCAGCATATTCTTCAAACGTATACCAGTCACCATATTTTTCTGATTTTGGTTTCTAAGACATTTAGACAAACAAATTGACTTGAATGATGCATATTAAGTAAACACGCGCCTATTCTTTAGTTTTGTGCTATGATAAAATCGAATTAATAGCCACATATAAGGGTGAAAGGAGCTTATATAGCTAATTTCTGTTGAAAAAGGAATTTTATATGAAAAACAACATGGATAATCGTCATTTGTGTATTTTTAAAATACGCTAACACCCATTAGCACTCACTAACAGCCCTGGTTTGAAATCTGATACAGTCAGTAGGTAGAGGTCGTTGGTTATACTAACATCGATTAATATTCAGCTCAGTACTGACTAACGGTCACCAACACTCAAAACGGCATCAGTATCTCTCTAACTTTATAATTTCATAAATATAAATGTAATCCAACATTGAGAGACGAGTAGCGTGCAGCTCGTGTCATTTTTGGGTGTTATTGATTAGGTTTTGGCTATTAGTACTCCGTTATTCAGTACTATTACCTTATGTTAGTATAACCCTAAAAGAAATAACAACCCAACTCAGAGTATAATATCATCCTTTGCATCGTTTTTCGGACAGGCACTGCATTGCAACACAAGCATCACAGTTAAAAGGTTTGTGATCATCAACACAGATTAAAATTGTCATCATGCAGCCTTTCTTTCTCTTCCTTCACTTCATTTTTCTCTTATGGAAGAGGGTAACACCTTGTAAAATAGCTCCTCGAACTATGTAATGGCAATTTGCCGCTTTAGTTAGAGGGTTATTAGGATTTCTTCATCTTTAAAATAAATATAGTTTAAACCAAATTGTCATCAGTTGCAATTAATAAACCAATGCGATTCATTCATACTGTCTAACAATTCTGATATCAAATCCTAGGGCAATGATCGGTCTGGTATTTCACAAAAATTTTGTTCATTTGTTAAAGTTGATGAATGATAGCATGATGGCAGCTCTAGAAAAGCCTATCTTTCATATATCTTTCGTTGCTCTCAATATCTAATGAAACGCGAAAATGACTAAACTGAGGTTCAATACCATTTTTCCAAATCTTGAAATAATGTTTCTATTCTTAGAGGTGGTCTGAGCGGATGGAGGTCTCAGATCAGCTTTGCCTATTCTACTTTATTTGAAAGCTTTCTGAAAGATTTGTAATATACCGTACAGTGCAAAGGCGACTATGATGTTTTGACCACAAAACGGGATATATGTAGGTTTGTAGAGGAAGATTTCCGCTATCTAGTGGTGTATATATTATCAAATTCCGTTGCATACGTGAGAGAAAATTAAAGGTAACCCCTCCTTTTTTAGACTCTTTTAGAAATTTTTTTTATTTTTGAGTTAAATGTTCTGCATTATAGAGTAAAGTGTCATCTACAAACTAAGACCGCTTCCAGCTTTCCAAGACCTTCCGTTGAGGAGATAGAAATTTTTTAAAGTTTGTTACTTTACGCTGAAAAAAACCTACTTTTTTACTTGCGAAACGTTTTTCTCTTCCATTCAGTAGTTGATAAACTTTTGAAACAGTCAGGCTTATAAAGTAAAGGTTTCTC